>JAHDVE020009506.1:0-59247 GCA_022606495.2 Halesus radiatus | reverse complement strand
ATCTAGAACTACTTCAGTGGCCTTAATCAACTCTATTCTCTATCCGCACAGCCTCTAAATTTGTTTCCCTAGCTTTGACTAGGCCAACCAATGTAGATGATGCTATTCCGACAATTCCGTCACAATCTCCACACTCGAGTGGAACTATGCTGGTACGTTTATTCAATTATCTGTTAGTTATGCTGCGCGTAGCATAACTAACAGATAATCCAATAAATTCAATGTCATTGGATTGTAAAAAGACACAAGGATCGCCCACCGATAAGACTGACTAACGAACTAAAAGGAACTGCCGGCTTCGGATGTATGAGAGTCACCAACGTAAGACATTTGAAGGAGGCTTGTGTCGAAAACTGGACGCTAGAAGGGTCACGAATAAGAAGAAAGAGGTCTGCTGGCATCCTAGCGCATGTTTAAGACGCACGATTCATTTCTCGGCAAATAGTTGGCTCATCAACTAAAAATAAATTAAGCGAGTGGAAGTATTTAAAGATAATACATCGGAATACTTTCAAACAAGTACTAAGTAAGCAAAAGACAGAGACAAACAAGGCAATGAATTCAGTGGGAGGAGAATTTCTGAAATTAATTGTGACTAGACAAAGAAATATGTGTTTCTCCGAGAGAAACATCAGAGGAAATGGTACTTTGTTAAGTCTGAGTTTCAAATACACTTTAAACACTCCTCGGAATAAACTTTACTCGGAAAGTCATGCATACTCGTATGTACCTACGCTACCTACAAGTCTTTAGATAGCAATACAAAAGAAAGGACGCCCTTAAAAAGTTGTTACTTTGAATTTTGACGAGTCTTCAAATATGACGTCATTAACTAATCACGTAAAAATCATAATAAAATATATTTCTCGTTAGTTTCAAGTTCTCAAAAAAGTTGTTAGTAGTTTTTTTTTGAGCAATTTTCGTGAACGTTAACGTCAAGGGCTCCGTTAAAACCTAAAAAAACTACTCTTATATTCAAATTACTTAAATAAAGCTATTTACGTAGACAAGTGAAAACTAATACAATCATATGTCGCGTACCATGAAAGGGATCCAAATTTGTAGGATAAACTGTAAAAAAGAACAAGTAAAAAAACACAAAGAAGATCCAAATCAACACGAATTAGCAAAAACTAATGGCCATTTAGAGTTCAGAGACCTCCCACGGGATGGCTAGTTTTCAACATTAGTATTTATGGGTGTGATTTTCTAAAAAATGTTTCACTTATCATTTTTGTGGGAGCTTATTGCAAGGTGGCCGATAGGTATTCCGAAGAATATGGAATCTGGACTGCACTCTGACTTCTTCAACCTTACGATAGCTGCTGACGTTACTGAACTAAGGCTGTGAATATACCAACTACTATAAGCAGTCTATATCGACAGCTCCAAGCAGTCCAAAGTTCTTATAGAAAAAAGAAACATTATAAAACAACACGAATATCCGTGTATTTGAAATATTGATGCTTGTCCGTATGTTCCCTATCTAAGAAAACCCTGTCACGGGTCACCCCAAGTAGTTCGATACGTTTGGTGACTTAGCAGGGGTACCTAAGTTCATGAGGTGAAGGTTTTAGCGGTGGATGCGTCTCAGCAGCTGCGTGGTGAACCAGATCGGGCGAGGCCGGTTGAGGAAGACCCCTTGATCTCTCCAGCCGGACTTTCTCAACCCATCTCCTTGCACCGCAGTGGGAGAGATAAAATAATGATAAATACATCCCTCACTCTTGGCACGCTGACACCCAGATTCCTACCCATCCCTTATACCTTTTTCCTTCCCAGAGCTTCTTCTTTCATTTAATAAAAATACCCTCCATAATGCACCATCCTCTGTGGAGTTAATTTTTAAAAAAATATGTTTCCAGGAAATCAAGTCTCGGAAAGTAAAATGTATATTTTATTTCATCGGCTTTTGTAAATACAATGAAAAATTAGCGTATTTTTCTAATTTACTGAAATTTAAAAACTTTTTGTTGGAATTTATTAGAAATGTTTCGATGCTTTTATTCAGAGAGGTTCTCATAATTTTGCCAGATGTTAGGTTAAGATAAATGTTATGGTTATAGAAATAAAACATGCATTTCCAACAAAACATGTAGTGAATACGTTTAGAGCCAACCGGCGAGAAATATTTGATCAATCGTAAAAATCTACCCTTATCAAGCCATGGATCAAAAGATCAAATTCCTACCTAGGTACCTTTCAGCTCCTCGTCAGAGAAAAGGATTCGTTGAAAGCAAAATAAAAAAGGAAATTTGAGAAATATTGTTTGTCACTCTAGCTAAATCCTACGGGAATATGACAAATGGCTAGTTGACATACCATTTGTATAGCGATAAGCTGCAAGCGTCGCAGGCCTTTCTGATACCCCGCCAGGTGACTGGCTTGCTCTAGAGATATTTTCCTTATAAAAGTACATACCTACTAGTAGTGCTACCCGATTCATCCAATTTCAAGGCAATTTTTTGGAAATGTTTTTCCTTACTGAGCAATAATGTGCCTGGTTACCCGTAGTTCATGTACAGGATAAAAACTCATTAAGCAAACAAGTCGAAGATCACAGGAAAAACAAAACAGAAATAACTGTCTGTTTAAAATAAAGCTGACACAACAGACAGTGTATAAAAATAAAATAAAAACCTATAGATTCAGTAAACCAACAAAATGTAATCCGTCAACCAGAAGGTAATAAACCAACCTGAAAGTAGTTTCAAATATAACTGTAAAGCCGTTCCGTCAGCAATAAAAGCAATTTCTCAATCATAAATGTGCAATTTTAGAAAGAGCAACAGGGGTCACTTCTGACATAAATACTACATATAATATAGATTTACTTTAAATTGTACCAGTCTGAAAATGCTTGTTATTCCGGTCAGAAATAAACAACTTACAAAAGAAAGTTTTTTTAAGGAAAAAAATTTAAAAAGAAAAATAAAAAAAATGCTATAAAGGATATATCTAAAAAGTACATAATATTTCGTGATAAAAATTACGTAGAAAGAGTGAAAGTAATTGAATTAACCAAGAAATTCAGGACAGAAAAATTCATTACGACATATCTCACCGCCCGCAAGTTTTTAGTGAGGCATAAAAGTATTGTTGGAACTAGAAGTAACTTAAAATAATACATGCATAATGTTATTTTATTCCCTCAAGACATTTTTCATTACCCCTAAGATCGATCTGTACAATTTTTACGCCTTTCCCACTTCGTAGAGACTCTCGTAAAATGAACCAATCATAATGAATACAACATATCAGAGTATAACATCGTATGGAATTATAAATGACGAAGTTTTTACTCCACAATTATTACCAGATCAGCTGGAAAAGTTTCGTATTCTTAGGTCAACATCATGATAAGTGCAAAACATTTCGCAGGTAATTATTTTGGAACCGTCAATGGAGAGTAATGTTTTTTTCTGTTTTTTTGGTTGGGTAAACCTAAGGTGTGTATAGCGTGGAAATTAGAGTGATCATAGTTAGATATCAAGCTAAAGAGAACACACGACAATTTGTGATACTTGCGAAGTGGATGATTGTAAGTCACCTATTGTACACTGTATTGATAAGGTCTCAAACTGGATGTATAAAAATGGTCAAAGCAAGCAAAACTCAATTTTTGTGGATTGCGTCACCCAGAAGACAGCACTGTGCTATATAAAACTATACCGAGAAATGAACTTGCTGAAAATCATAAAACTGCAAGAATATAATATATGCCTATTAATCTACAAAATGCAAAATGGACTTATACACACGAACACAGCATTTATAAAAAATATCGCAAGTACACGAACACTACACAAGCCAATGTAATAAATTGTACACGAATAAATTTAAGACCGAAAGTGGTAAAAGAAGCATAGGCCATGAGAGTATATATAAATATATGCAATCTCCATCCCGATAGCTTGAAAACGGAGAATCGAGTAAAATATATATTTTTTAAAACTGTTCAATTTCAAAATAAGTGAGGAAAATAACAATATATAATATAAAATAATAATAAATATGATAGGAATTATCTTTAAGATAGGAATAATATGTAAGGTATATAAATAATGTAATGTAATATTAATTAATATGATAAATAATATAAGTATTAACATAGTTTAAGAATAATAATATATATGTATGTAGTTAATTAATATAATATGTATGTAGTTAATTAATATAATATGTATGTAGTTAATTAATATAATATGTATGTAGTTAATTAATATAATATGTATGTAGTTAATTAATATGATATGTATGTAGTTAATTAATATAATATGTATGTAGTTAATTAATATAATATGTATGTAGTTAATTAATATGATATGTATGTAGTTAATTAATATAATATGTATGTAGTTAATTAATATAATATGTATGTAGTTAATTAATATAATATGTATGTAGTTAATGAATATAATAGGTATGTAGTTAATTAATATAATATGTATGTAGTTAAGTTAAGAAAGTGAAATAATTATGTATTTCTTTTAAATTATTTTAAAAAAAAAATTTACGATAGTCCAATATAGTCTCTGAAGTGGATATTATTCCCTTAAAATCAGTTCATTTTCTTGGTTTTTACTTGGACAGAAGTAATGATTCAATGAATATTCAACTTGGCAATACGGTAAAGTCTAGTGTATTTTTTTCCTAAGATAATTGAAATCCATAAGAAGATGTCTCCCAACAGATTCTGCTAAGACTCTGGTAAATGCTCTTGTAGTCTCCAGACTGGACAACCGCAATAGTTTGTATGCTGGTCTGCGATTCACCTAGTTTTGTGAATATCTTCAATTAATTCATTCCCATAATTAAAAATATATATATATGAAAACGAAGAATTTTCTAGCATTGTAAATTGCGCTAGTATTGAATATTATAATATATTTAAACATATAATACACATGATACTAACAAACTTACTCAACTTGATAATAAATAATACGAAAAATGTATACGAGTATGCAGTATACACCTCAATGTAGTAAATAATGATTTCGCTTTTAAAGACAATATTACGAGCAAAATGCACCCTACCGAGTATTGATTACTTTGGAAATTCCCACCTGACCATAAAAAGCTAAGGCTTATACGAGCAGACTCGCCGCAAGTATTGAGGAATGAATTATAAACTTCTGACTAGTGTCTCGCAGTAACTTAACTAATTTGCGCCCTGCGGAACTGGTAAAAAAAGACTCGATGGACCAAGGACGTAGTGATTACGACGTCACGACTGAATATGGAATACATGTTTTAATTCCTTCAATTGGGGAATACGGACTGCGAAAGCGAATACGGGCTACTCAGAATTACTGACTGGTTGACTAGAGGCGGCTTGCCGCTATAGATTAGTACGGATGTTGACGTATGGGTTTTTTAGTTAGTTAGTTCTATACGTTAGATTCAGTTCTTCACACTGCACAATATTTCCTGCGACTTCGCGATGACTGACGATGCAGCGCTTTAAAAAATCGTAGGGTTGCAAGGCCTAATTAAGCTAAGGAATGAATCAGATCGAGTGTGGCACGACGTTGAATTTATTCATGTAATTCATTCATTCAATTTCGCCCATTTCAACATTGTACTACGGCATCTCGTGTAGTGTGTCTCCGGATCTCCCCACGAGTCACACATCCTTAGGGAGCCCGAGCAAGCCAGGATTGGTCCAGCGCCCCCGTCGATGGCCCCCGGTCAGACAGAGCCGCACGGGGGCCATAAATAACGCCCCCCTCTAGGCCCTACCACCTGTCATCGTAAATTTATTAACACCCCCCTCCTTCCTATTTTGTTTTCTCACTTTTATAACCGCCAGTAAACACGATTTCGCAATATTTTCCAACAGAAAAGGCGATACGTTATTCCGTAAACGATACGCTCAGAGTAACGGTAAATAAATAAACAGTATCCAAACCTATAAATCCCACGTGAATTGTTATTTATACCTTTTTAAATATAATTATTGCCCATAAAGCAGGAAATGTAGGTAAATAGAAATGTTTCGTTGGGGTTTCCGTGTCCCGGAGTGAGAGTATTGATAGTGGAGACTTTACTCTCTGAAAGTACCTCTAGACATATAGATTTAAATGAACACTTTCCCTGAAAATTAATTCCAAACAGTTTTCAGAAGTAATCTTTTGATAAGATAAAAAACTTTAGTAAAATACATATTGATGAACACCCAACCATTAGAAACATTAATTTTTTTCTTATTTACGTCAAATATTTTCTTTTTACATCATCTGTAAAGCTCTCATCGCTATAAAGCGAAACACTATGTGCTGAAGCAGCAAAACTGCTCGAGTGTAATGCTTTAGCGTCATGAAATTAGACAATTTTTTATGTATAATTTTTGTTCAATTAGAAAAAAAGTGTGTTGATAATCGAAAAAGTAAGAAGAAAAAATGAAAACTTCCCTTTTGAAAGAAATCAAAATCAAAGAACTCGTTACTGTGTAGAGCGGTCAAGATCTTCCAAGAAATATCTATGTAAAATGTAATTTTTAATTTTGTAATCTCTTGTTTTTAACTTTTTGTTGTTGTTGAGTAAGCTATGTTTGATTATATATGTATATATTTATGTTTATTTTTTTTATTCACAAAAGAAAAATAACAATCCAAAAAGTCCCGATAAACTACTTTTTTGTAACAATTATTTTTATAAACAATAATTATTAGCCTGAAACACTCATCCAAATTGAAAAAACCTTCCGAGAAAAGATAAATGTCGCCGACAGGACTCGAACCTGCACCCTTCTGATTGTTTGTCCAACGGGGGCTTGTTATTAAAACTAAAAATGTACAGATGAGGTCACAAAATATAATATATATGTCTGTATAAAATAAAAATAAAAACATAAAATACATATTTGACAAACTTAAAACATAAATATTTCTCAAGAATCTTACTCAAAAATATTTCTACAAAAATATATATTAAAAAAAAAAGAAAACATAAACGACAGCAATAAATCATACCTAAAATAATATTTCCTTAAAACCTAATACAAATACCTTCTATCGGCTGGCCAAGTTTTCAATATATTTATTAATTGTTTAGTTTTATAAAAAATATATATATATTTCAGGCGGTAACATATCTATACAGCTAAGAACCATATGATCTATAGTTCTTTGTCCGTTATATTAGATTGTAGCTTTGGAATCATTAATCCTTCATTAAAATTAAGACGAGTATTGTAAGTGTGCTCTAGTATATTTGTATTAAATATAGGGTTATTAATGTGCTGAAATATAATGTTGTACCAGTGTAATAATTAGAACATATTATGTAACCACTATATATAAGATAATATATTATAAATAATTCTTACTTTCAAATAAGCTGTGGTAGTTGTCAAAGTAGGCTGCGGTATCGTCGGCCTCAGAGTGAGTGCGTAAGTCCCAGCGATCCCAAACAGCTCACACCTCAGCATCACTTCTTTTCTTCCAGACAGTCCTCTCACAGCCTCCGAGTACAGAGGCGCCCCAGCCGGACTGGAAGAACAGAGAGCCGGTCCCCCGTCCCCACAAAACCAGAGCTCCAACCAGAACTCTGGAAGAAACCCAGCAGTAGGCTCTGCGGGAGCACACATCACTTCCGGAAACTCGACTATTCCAGTCACAGAATGTTCTGGAAAGGTTTGAATATTCTCTGGAGTCAGGGTTAACTTTGGAGAAGGCCATCTTACATCAAGAACTCCAGATAGCTTAGAATCTTGCGTCGATTCAACTTCTGTTAAGTTTTCTCCAGCCCCGTGGAGTCTAAGCAAATACGTTCCACCCTTTACAAAGTATCCGCAAGGGACTGTATAGAATATTGAATCTTGTTCCGACTGTGTTTTGGCCTGTAGTTTTTTGTTCCATTCCGCATTTTGATCAGTGTTATAGTGTTCGTTTTCTCTGCTCCAGTTTTTGTTTTGTTCTTTGTTCGTATTTTGGTTATTTTTGTGTTGGTCTTGCAGCCAGTTTGGGCTTCTGCTGTTCCATGTCTGTTTCTGGTCTTGGATAGTGGCGGAGGGGTGTATTTTGACATCGGCGAGGAAGTGGGTGACTCCCGCGTCGAGGCGGAGGATAGCGAGCTGGAGGTCGGGGAGAGGGGTCGGGGGGGAGTGCAGTGACACGTGGAGGTCGCCGCTCAGGGCCACGTGGGCGAAAGGTACCTCCAGGTGGGAGTATGGCGGCAGGACACCAACTGTGGACAAACAAAAGTTTTATGTGATTATTGCTTATATTTTTCAAATTTATTATGGATCGAATACAGTAGAAATCATTTTTAATCGCTTGAAAAAAATATTCACAATGCATTTTAAAAATCAAAAACTCGTCGGGTCAAACATAAACGGAATTTTGTTTATTTTTAATTTTTTTTTAAAGAAAAGCAAACATTCCCGGCATACGAATAACCTGACAAAAATTGATAATCTCCTACTATCATCACAGTAAGCCGAAGATGTTGCTTATGTCGTGATGGAGGAGTTAGACAGCCGAGGAATTCAACTCACGACGCCTAGGTGAGACCCGGCGATGCCAACTCAACCACTGACCTGTCATATTCCTGCCCACTTGAGAATAATGTTTTAAAAATTATTGTAAACAATGAATTTCTTATATTATTTGCAAATCCTTTAGGGGAACGGCTGCGGTGCCTGTTTCATACAAAACTCAATTTTGGATTGGAGGCCAAAATACCCATCCAAACTGAATGATCTATTTTTTTAATTAAAGGTTTAGTAAATATCTAGTGCGAATGAAAAGTATTTTATTTATTTTAGTTTTACTTTTTAAGTATGTGCCATGAAAAAAAAATCATTTTTCATAATTTTAGAGGCAGATTAGAAAATTATTTGCGGGTTTATCGCACTTTTTAAAAAATATATCACATTTGCTATATAAGTATGATTACATACATAAAAATAAAAAATTTAAAAATAAAAAGGTTTTTTCGGGTCGATATTTTAAATTCTGTATTGCAAATTTGTGTTCCACCGTAAATTGGTCGTTTTTAATTTAATTTAAATTCCACCATAATGCTTATTTTAATATTTTATAAATAAAATTAATTTTATGTTTCATTATATTTTCAAAGCAGATGGGTTAAAACTTTTTTTTAAATCACCGTTAGCCCCCAAATAATTGTTAAAGATGACTGTAAAATCGCGAAAAATCAATTCCTTTAATAGCCGATATTTCATAAGGTAAAACAAAAATAAATAAAATACTTCTCATACGTACTAGATATTTTCTAAACCTTTAATTAAAAAAATAGATCATTCAGTTTGGATGGGTATTTTGGCCTCCAATCCAAAATTGAGTTTTGTATGAAACAGGCACCGCAGCCCAAAATGCTACGGGCAGGATTTTTTGTAAACACCACAGGAAAGGAAATTTATTTTGATCAGTTAAATTTACTCGATTAACAGATGATTATTATTATATTATATTTTACCCAACGATACTATTTCAATATAAAGAAAAAAATAAAGGAAACAATAAAACTTTTTGAATTTTTCAAGCACTCCAGTTCGCGTTGCCTAGTGCCAAATATTCGCCTAGCGGCAATTCTCCGAACTAACCAGAACATTTATTATCGATTTATTTTTTAGTAGATATCAGTGAAATTGTAACTTACAATTTTACAATAAAACTGAATATTGTTCCCAGTTTTTATATGTTATATTGGCAGCATAATTCGTGTAAAAAACGATGAGAATCTCCAAGTGAGAATAATGATAGCACACCTATCGACCATTTTCAAAACTTTCGCGCTCGGTATTGTACCTTGAACAACGCATGCTCTAACTCGCAAGACAGCTGAGCGTTCATATACCATTATATTGTCGCTAGCGCTCACCAGCCCGGTAGCCGTGATCGTCTAGTGGTTAGGACCCCACGTTGTGGCCGTGGTAACCCAGGTTCGACTCCTGGTCACGGCAACGAGTAAAAATCGTTGTCATGGCGGGCTTTCTTTTTTAATATTGAGAATTTTGATTTGCTTATTTTTCAGAACAAATAAATTAGTTTTTAAATAACTTTTCGCCGTAAACTTCACAACATATTTTATTCTACGACGAGTTTCTGTAAGCTTTTTCCTAGAGATCTTTTTATAAATAAACCACGGGGGAAATATAATTATTGAATAATCAAATGTTGAGAATAAGTAGTCGGTAGGTACTTACCGCGATAAAATCATGCACTGGGAATACAGTTCGTAAATAACGTAATATAAAATAAATATAAAAAAAACGTCATATATTTTAAATACACAATAAATGCATGTGCCCAGAGTAATTTATTCGTAATAAAATCATGGATTGTTTTGTGATTATTAAAATTGTAATTATTTCGGATGTTCGATAATGGAACCAAAAACATGATTTTCTAGTAGATCTACTATATTATCACCATAATACCTTAGCAAGTATAGCTTCTCCGGAGAGTGCCATCTATCGAGGAGTTCCCTCACTAATGGAGCTACATTAGCGACAACGGTGATCACATGAATTATTAATTCCAACAAAATATCCACATCCATAACATCATAACTGAGTGAATTTCCGTGCGTTTAAAAGCAAATCCTGTAATAACTTTGAATAATATTAATTCAGGAGTGGCGTGTATTCACGTAATATTAATTCACTCTTACTACTTTGGGGAAACGGTAAACCAACTCACATACCTGATAATAATCCTATTTAATGCAATTATTTGATAACTTCTTGTAAGGCTTACCTGCCTCAAACATTTATGAAGGGACGTAGTAATATTAGTTGGAGTTGTTTTCTTTCGAGCATTTTCATTGCTTTGGGACCATCGTGCTTTGAACAAGTTTAGTAGGAGTGTATTGATCAAACTATTTATTTTAAGCTTTTGATAAGTATAATGTCTTTTTAGTTTTTATTCCGAGAATAGATGTAATGAAATTGTAGAATCGAGGTCATATCGCTTGGAATAAATTGATCAATAAATAATTCTTGTTCCATTAGATTTCCTAATAACTGATATCCTCAACAGGAAGTTTTTTGGGGGGGACTTAAAGGAGGGCAGCCCGTGTAGTGCCGACCCCTTAAGTTTTTTTTTTTTTAATTAATTAATGAACAAAAAAAGTTTAATTTCATTTTTAATAGGACATACATATACACAATAAAACGTAATTATCATTATCAAATAATAAAACAAATAAAAACATGCAACTCCAGTAAAAAAAATTATCAGTAATGTCCTTCAAACATAAATACCAGTATATTTCGTTAAAGTTAGTTTTCATTGTTAAAATAATTTTCAATTTTTCAAAGTCCACCAAAACGCTCCAAAACTAAGGCCGGTAGGTTTTGAGGTTAGAATGTCAATACAAGGATGAGCTTCAGCGTACATAATTTTATATTCTATTCATAGTAAGCCATAACTAAACATAAGTAATGACATTATGCACCTTTTTAGAAACTTTTAATCGAAGAACAATAATAATATTGAGCACAAACATTATCATAATATCCGTATTGTTTTGCGCATAAATACTCTAATTTCTGTCACTAATAATAGTTTTTTTTTATATTGAACAACAATTATTAAATTATTAAATTCAAAACAACTCGCTATGTTTTCAACAGATCTGCCGGCCTGTGTTTCCTCTCCCCCACAACATGCATCTCTTCAAGACCCGGGTCCACTCCTCCCTAACCTCTAAAAGAGCCTCCACACAGCTTTCCCAAAGATGATATAGGCCTTAAGGGAAATTATTTCCCACTGGGCCTCCTGTAAAAAAAATGTACAAGGAAAATTCGAGACATAATTATTAATAATTTCATTGGAGTCATATTCCGGACCGAACGAAATTACGATAATTTTAATAATATATTAAGGTTCTCGACCCAATAGTTTCCCAATCAATATAATTGAAAAGCCATATAGTCAACTAGGCCTACTGGGGGTGTGTAGTGCCTGGGTACTGGTAGTGGGCAGTTATAGCGTATTGTTTTGCCCTTTACTTCAATGTACCTACAGGTAATTAATACGTGACGATCTTCCAGCTCAATTATTAAGACACATGCCCAGCTAAACGACAATAATCTTGTTTCGCCTACGCAATATTAATTACACACCATAATGTGACGATATTAATTAATAACAAATTAGGGAATCGCCAAACTATCTAGAATATTGTTATCTGAATTTAATATTCAACAGGTCGGCCTTAAATAAATCACTACATACGGGAATCGTATCGTATAACATTTTTTGCTAATATTAGAGATTAGACGGCCGAAAACTTTGAAGTGTTTCGCCATTTTTAGATAAAATCAAGCAATTTCTGTGTTTAAAGGTTTTAAATTTAATAATTACTATATTATTCATAAAATAATTATACTAGGTAATAATTATTACGCGTGATAGCTGTATCGCCTTCCGAAGTAATTATCAAACTGTGGTGAAGCCATTTACAGACGATCAATTTATATTATTTCTATATAGTATTCATATTGATTTTTTTTTAAATTTAATGTAAATCAAATTTACTAATGTTTTGTATGTATTTTTTTTTATTTTGTGACAATTAGGAACTCCAGTTCAATTTTTCTGTTTTTTGCTATCAACAATGTAAAGTTAGTGTTCATGGTTAAAATAATTTTCAAATTTTGAATTTTTCAAAGGCCGCCAAAACTCTTCAAATCTATGGCCGGTCGGTTTTGATCAGGTTTGAGATTAGAATGTACATATTTAAAATACAAAACAAAATTGAAAAATAAAAATGTCCATTCTAATACAAAAAAAAACAGAATGCGTACGTAGACGTTCGCAATGCAATGGTACCAACATAACAAGGTGTTTTGATGAGATGATTTTTCTTCACTTTTAAATAACGATTTGTAAATTCTACGTATAACTATACATATATGTACGTGTAGTTATACATTCAGAATCGGCGTTTGCTGATCTACTCGTATATGAATATATATTTTTAAACCCATTATATTTTTCAGTGGAGTTCCTTGTTTCGACTTTCGTGGCCATTTTCAAAGTATTGTTAAGCCACGTTGAGACGACTTATTTATATGATTCCATTTAGTTGTTTTTTTTTAAATTTGGTGTTATGAATTGAATTCCATTTCTCATAAGTTTATAATATTCCCTTTTCTTTGAAATTTTTCTCTCTACACATTTTTATAATAGAAACTTGCTTAAATATATCTTCAACATTTGGCAATCTTTTTAATTTCTGTTGTTTTTTCGGTTTCGTGGTTCATTTGGGATGTGTTAATATTATCTTCTTCAATGATTAAAAAATAGATCATAGCTTAAAACATTGTTGTATAATAGCAGGAAAATTTGAATTAGTCGTGTACATTTAGTATATGTTAATAGATTACTGTAATGCATAAATGCTAGATGATGTAGTACATATCTATATAAATGATAAATATGAGATTAATTAATTAATATTTCACAGCTCTACAGTTCCTGATGGAAATGTCGTTGTAAGCCAAAAATGTTTACGTTCACCTATAAATTAAGATAGAAAAGCTATCTTAATTACATGCGTTCTGAGCTCTCTGATGAAATGTTTTAGCGGTACACAAAGCCAGATTTTACACACTAAAATTATTGTTTTTATTTTTTTTTATTTTATCATTCTGGGAGTCTGTACGTGAAAAAGCAGAGTTGTTACTTGTTATGTTTGATATATAATTACTTTTCCTATAACATGTAATGTAGTCTAGGCGCCCCCGTGGCTGCCGGCTGCGTTTTATAGTCGCTCCTGATTTGTCTTGGAAACATTGGGAAGTTATTAATTTTCCCGGTGTAAAAATAGCATAAAATAACCGCAATAATTTTTAGGTTACATTTATAAAAATCATATAATTTTGGTGTGGCCGTTTCGGGCTTAAATCAAGTTTATAATAAAAAATCAAATAAAAACCAAATATTTTAAGTTCAAATCTGTCACGTTGTTCTAAATTAACCCAAAAGCATCGGTCATCGGTCGAAGGCGTTCGCCACATGTGCTTGTTAAAAGACCTTTGCCTGTTAAAAGTGTCCCAGAGTGAATGATTTACAATGTTATTCGTTGAACTATGGTGATTGTAAACAATATCGTAAACGACCGAGCTAGACAATTCAAACTCAAACTTAATGGTGAATGTGCTATTTTGGAGCCTTTAATAGCTGCAAAGATATAATTTGTGTAACCTTGAACGTTGTACCACAACCGCAATCCGCAAATTAGATTTCGTGGCGACCGAGAAAGGCGCAATATGAAATAAAAACATTTGACAAGAAGATCTTCTGCTGTCACGGCGATCTGAGTTCTGACCTCCAGTTCACGGAGCAGATCCGGTGCATCGTGCGGCCCACGGACGTGCCCGACAAAGCTGCTCTGCGACCTGCTGTGGCCCGACCCCGACAAGGATACCACCGGCTGGGGCGAGAAATAGACGACACGCTGATGTGCTCTTTCCAGATCCTGAAGCCGGCCGACGAGCGCCAACACCAAGCGTCTCGTCACCAACAAAGACAAAGAAGATTGGAAGAAAGGATCAGTACCCCCGGAGCCAGTCCCCACCCGCCGCCCAACTTCACATAACTCCTGTCATTTGTATTAGCGTCTTGCAATATATCGTAAGGAATATGGTTAGCTTCTTTTTTTTTTTCAATTAAACATGTATGAAAACTTAGACCAAGCCGTATTTAATTTTTATAATCTTACTGCATCTATAGTGTCAAAAAAAATAAATTAATATAGGAATAATGTAAGAATAGGAAGTAAAATTTGTACAGCGCCCTTGAGGTGATTTTTCACAAAAACGGCGCTATAAAAATCATCCGATTATTATTATTATTATTAACAGAGGGTCCTAAAAAGTGATAGACATCGATACGTTCAAAAAAAATTCTTTCTTGCAAGTTCTTTGTCAATTTATCTAAATCCTCATTTCAAAAGATTTTTGACGTCAATCAAACTTTATGTTTATCGAATTGGTAATTATAGTGGCAAAAAAAACGTATACATTTCCTTATTATTTTTACTAGCTGTAGTTGTTATATTTTCTTCAATGATTAAAAATATATCACAATGAGGTTTATAAGCTTCAATAAGTTATTCCAAAATGGAATGGATAAAATAATTGTCTATTATTTCAACAAAGCCACAGAGATAAAATGTATCTGTCATCTGTAATCCAATTAGACCATGGAAGTATAAGAAATCAGAAAATGTCGGAAATACCAATAACTGTACAGTTTGACGCACTTATCTTTGCTATTTTAAATTTTGTTATACAAAAAATCGTGATTTTTCAAAACAGTTCCGTCATTCGTTAGTTCGCTCTTAAGAAGTTAAGTGTCCACCTAATGTTATAAGATTAGTCTTCCTTTCTCATCTTTATATGGAGTTGACTGCTAATTCGCGTCCTTGGCAAAAACTTTACAGGTGTTGTTACATAACGAAATACCTCGATCCGGTTCGTAATTAAATTTACATTGAAATATTCTTAAATATTACCAATAGATCCAACTATATATGCAATATCCCCGACTTGCTCAATCTCAGAATATATTCGTATATATACATATATAAACTGTGTTCTCAGTTCGTTTATAGACAATTTGAGAAATCACCGCTACCAGAATATACAAATACAAACACATACATATAAGTAAAATGCAGGAATAGGAAATTCAATAAAACAATTATCTTTTCCTTTAAAAAATACCTTGCGATAAGGCCTATATTGAATAACAATGACTCGAAGCTCTAGGAAAAGCTATAAATCTATATGTAGAGATGTATAGCACATTAAAGGTTAGTTGACTGAATTCAGAATATTTCTGTAGTAACAAAAGTAAATAATAAATTGGAACGAAAAGAGGTACTATACCCGATAGACGTTTCTGCAGATTTCTGGTGAGAATGGGAACAACCGCTCTCAACGAGCCCCAAACTAAAAGTGAACTTAATTCCCGCTGAGCTAAGCCTCCGGGCTCTTCCACCCCTGCCCCTACCGAGCGTAAAACATTTCGCAAGACCCAATTCGCCAACAATAAGAAAAAAACAGTTCTTGCTTTTAAAATAATACCGGGGTACCTTGTTAATATTTCTTGTTATGGACCTGCTTCATAACAGTGTCAACTGAAAACTTTCCAGAATTCGGGTATAGTAGGATAATAGTGAACGCTGGTCATTGAAGAGATGAATTCTCGTGATTAAATTCCGTTCACCGCGACAGCTAACCCCTAACTTCCCCGCTTAGAAGAAGCCTGAATCAACAAACTACAATACTAAAAAAAAACTGGATCACTTTTCAATCACGGAGCTATTCTTTTGTGAAGGTTTAAAGTCAACATTATTTTATCCAATATTGTCGGTAAGGGTTGAAAGGTGTTTGAAATTCATATTATTATAATTTGATATAAAACTTTTGCAACGGCTCGGTGACGATGTCCGGATTGGGAATCAATGTTAGCCTTTCCAAAACTTGGAGGCGATATTTGATCCTAAAATAATATTCTGATCTATAATTCGATAGAATTTAGTTCCCCCAAATTAAGTTTTTGATCCGACTCCTGCAAAATTGCGAACAAAACAAACGTTCAAATAAAAATTCGACGCTAGTATTCCAGAGAAGTTTTGGTTATTTTTAAGGCCACATGTTGTTGTCACTTCACTTCTCAGTCTTCTCAGTCTATTTTTTTTTGGGTTTGGTTCTAATTTTCTGTACATACAATTAAAAAGTAGTTTTCCATCTACGAGTTAGGCTATTAATAAGGAAATCACCAATTAAAACAAAAACATAAAACAGTAGTGATGTTCTAACATAAATTCCAGTATTAAAATAGTTTTGAAATTTTCAATTTTTCAAACCCGCCAAAACGCTCCAATCTATGCCCGGTCGTTTTTGAGGTTATAATGTTAAATGTCAAAACATGGATGAGCATTATCATACATATTTTTATTATTCTATTCATAGTAAACCATAACTAAGAATAATTATTTTTCTTCCCAACTTTTTGAATGATCAACCCAAGTCACCTATCAGAAAAGTGTTTTCGCTCTGTTTGCATGTTTCCAAGCATTTTTTTATCCTAAATTATTCATACACGATCAAATAGTAGCTTCCCACTTTAAAACAATAAAGTGACATCAAAGTTAAAACGTTCAATGTAATATGAATATAGATGAGTTAATATTGTATTTATTATGCATAAATATAATTTGTTTGAAAAACTAATACATAAACCAACATTTTAGACCTCACAAACGTGTGTGTTAAAAATATGTTGGAAATTGACTTGACTTTTGGTAATGCCGCGAAAGCACATAGTTCGTTTCGTACATTCGACATTTGACGTTTTTCATCCGTACTCTTATGGATGCAATATTTTTGCATCGTTTATTATCTAATAAACATTCAAGACTTGAAATTATGTCGAGGAGTCGTAAGAATTTTTATCACATTTTGTAAATTTCGATTTTGAAACTACCAATTTGCAGTCGATATCATTCTAGAACGTTCCGGCTCCTTTGGTCATTCGTGTACCCCCTTATTTCACATTGCGCGTGCTTTTGATCGATTGATACATTAAATATCAGTGTTTATTCCATTTGAGCACCTAACTGACTTACACAAATCAGAAATATCAAATAATATCCTTCATTCATCCAATTACGATAATTATATGGGGTATAACCTATTAAATTTCGGTACCAGTGCCTTGTAAATAAAGTGTTTCGTGTATAATAAATAAGCGACTGTTTTGTAGAAGTTACGTAAGTTTTTTGTTTACTTTCCCTTTTCAAATACAACAAGAATAACATTCGAGGATACCAGGAGCACAGAGCGGTATACGGGTGTACGTAGTTGATTCAGTCTAAATGCGTTCTTTTAGACCTTCTGCATACATTTTTAGGTACACATTATTTTCTAACATGCCACAGTATACTTCTTTGTGTTATGTTTGCCTGGTACCTTACTCAGAAGGGGAATAGGCCTGATATTTTCGTGAGAGATATTTGGCAGATATTTTTGGCAGAGCTGAAAATGCATCCCATACTTTTCGATTATTACGTCTAAAATTAACTACGTCCGGTACACACAGAGAATGCCTTCAAGTATTCCTCCGACCTTCATCATCTTTAAGAAAATTTCCTTTCTCATTCCTCATTCGTCAGAACATCGTTTACTAATTAATGATGGAATTTGACACACTATTCCAACCTGACTTCTGTATTTAAATGGATTATAAACGGTATGTGGTTTGTCATTAAGGGAGTGTTCTAAAATTTCTGAGTAAAATGAGTTTAATTGGTGAAAATAAAATTGTGATAGGGAAATGAATTAATAATACTTTGAGAAAAATCAACCCAAGTCCACTTAAAATGATACAAATGAAATGAGATTAGCATCAAATTGGCGTAAACAAAAATATAAACTAGAAGTTACATACAATGGGAACATGCACCGGCTAAACCACTGCAAGTAGCTTGTCAGCAGGAGTTTAGTTCAACAGTATTACATAATTCAATAATAAATAATAATGTTCATATAAAAATGTAGAGCAATAATAGAACAATATAGGTGCATGTATGTTGTGATCAATGTACACAAGTTGGAAAAAATATTTAAAAAATATATTTAAAATAGCGTAACAGTTTTGTTATAGAGATCCTAGACTCCAATTACATAATATCGATTTAAATTATATTATAAAAATGTCAAAATATGGGCAAGTATTAAACAACTCGAGAAATAAAAAAAAGGGTAGCACAGTTTTGTTACAGTAAGGTTAGATAAAATATTTATTTATGCTTAAATTTAAAAACAAAACAAAAACATTAGCCACTCATCTCCCTAGGACAGTCCTGTATAGAAGCACTTAAATAATTTGATGCTGGTGTTTAAGAAGGTACCTCGTATATTACAGTACTATTGGAACCAAAGACATGGTGGTAGGAATTAATTTTGTAAATCCGAAAAACAGTCAAATTTTCGCCAAATCTCAATTATTTACCATCTGGTTTATTTTCGCAAAATAGTACTTCGTCGTAACGCCACTCCAAACCACCATTTAATTTCCTTATCACCGGAACACAGCGGGTATATCCGGTTAGCCGGTTAGCCTTCACGAAATAAAGCTATCGGTCGATCTACTTAGAGTTATTGAATTTGAATTCAGAACATAGGAATTAATGTAGAGTAGTTGACCTTTTTGGGGTTACGGAAAGGGTTCGATCTACCAACAGTACCTAGTACCTACGTAACCACAAAATATAACAGAGATTACTAAAAGATTAATCAAATACGAAGTTAAGTAAATTTGTGAAGTATTTGGTAGGCCTACTTCCGTTTCAAATTATTCAATGGGATTAAACATATTTTTGGTACGTTTTTTTTGTCACTAATAAGCAATGCTTACGTTTTCCTTTTTTTATATGAATACCGCACAAGAGTCCCAACTGCTCCCAACCGTCTGGAGCCAGTGAGACTATGGCATTCCCAATTGGGGAATGTTGTGAGGCTGGAGGTATTGTGGGGAGGGGAAGTAGAAGGGGCAGAGGGAGGTGGGGAAATAGGGAAAATCGAATCCTGGTGTGAACGAAACTTTGTGAGGCCAAAGGGGAAGATTTTAAAGAATACTGAATTGGTTAATTTAAATAAGAACTTCCTCCTTCTTGGTCGACTATAAGTCAATCAAATTAATCAACTGTGCAAGAAAGAAATGGGTTTAATTCGGGCACGCAGACACGCCTATACTTTTGTCGGTTTATCTCTCTAGTGGTTGTAGGTATATGATATTTATTTATTTATACTGGGTTTTTACAGATGTTCTCACTTACGTGAAATAACCCAGTTAAATGAACTCGGTGATTACACATAAATTACATAAACTTACAAATACTCCCTCAATGATGCACAATACACAAAATTACAAAAACTCGCTCAATACATAATACAAACATAAGCAAGAGACACACACGAGAAGCAAGAGACACTCGACACTAATGGCATTTCTTTCCAACATTCCGATTGAACAATCGATTGAACAATCGATTGAACAATCAATTGAACAACCGATCAGCCAAGTGTTACATTGAGCAGCTCTCTGTTTGCCTGTTTCTAAGATTTTTTATCGTTGATCATCCCAAGGGTGCCCACCGCTGACTTCAAAATACATAGACATGCCCAAAACAATATTTAGCCGTACGATTTTGAGATAGAGGCAAAGGTCACTCATTTTGGCACCAGCCCGGATTTTCTTAATAAACTCCGGTATCATTAACACTCTGCCGTCTGATTGTCATTGGAAGATTCTACGGAATAACGCATTTAAATGGTGTCAAAATAGAAGTGATAGTGAGAATAAACGCAAATATCGCGTTGTATTCCACGGGAAATCGTTATATTGCTTCATTTTAAGCTTATTTAATATAATTATTCATATTTTTATGAAACAGTCTTGTCAAACCTAAATGACGACGACGCGAAAGCGTTCATGATATTGTTTCGTGCGATAAGTAAATTAATAAACATTTATAAAAGGGTCAAACCAAATACACTACGAAAATATTCTGTTTATGTATACAAGCCGAACTTTTATTTATCTATTAATGTTTTACTTAAATTAACTGTTTGGGTTAGTTTTGGGTGTTGGCACGGCAACTACGAGAAGGATATTGGCGATAAATTCCACACAATTATAAAAAGGACGAGATGATCATTAGCAGATTTTTTTCTCGAAGAGTAAATACTAATACTCTGCGGTGCAATGCGAGGTGTCTGCATAATGTTGAAATTTATTTATAAGCAAATCACTGAAAAGTATATACCTCCAGACTCACCCCTCACTCTGATAAATTTGGCTTCTTCCCCTCACCTGTTAAAGCACATCTGTTGATTCTCCTCTCTGTGGTGCCCACCCACTTTCATAGACAGTAAAATGACCTCAAAGTAAAAACTTTCAGTGTTAAATTTACACAGGCGAGTTAATATTGTATTTTTTTAAATACACAATATTTGTTCAAAATAATGTAACACATAAGCCAACATTTTATATTTTACAAACGTATGTGTTAAAATTATGTTGAAAATTAATGGGTTAGCTTGACTTTTGCTAATGCTGCAAAGGTGTATTCGTTTCATACATTTGACGTTTCTCCTCCATAAAAATAATCCAAAACCTAGCTTATAATAAGTAAAATAATTTAGTTCTTTTTAATTCACTTTAAAACATACAAAAACGTGTTTTTGATATTCGAAAAAGATTAAATAATTTTCGTTCAAATTTTGAATGTAAAGTAAATCGCGAGAAACAGTTTGTGAACCGGATGACTTTTGAAATTTTTTTACTCTGCTGACACTTTGTATTCGTTCCTTTATTGAGCGGAGCTTTAACGGTTAAATCGATTCTCAAACTTGATCGTAATTTTGATCCTTACTTGATCGAGAGTTGCGCTGGGAAGAGCGTAGTTCTGTATTTGAGCAGTGTTGTGGCTGAATAATTTATGCTGAACAGTTTGCTCAGTAAGATTGAGAACAACGACCGTAAGATTCGTATTTGATTTTATATTATATATGGATTTAAGATTAGTAAATAGTAAAACACGTTTTGTGTTGAGAAAAACATCTTAAATAAACTGCTGTTTTTGTCCACTAATGCTTCTTTTGTATTTTAATTACACAATATGCCCAAAACATAGATACATGTATATTTATGAAGAAATTATAATTAATAAATACATACAACAATCATTATCCCGCAAAAATGATGCCAAAACAAAGTAAAAATAAGTGAAGGATTGAAAACATAGATGTGGTAGGTACAAAAATTAATTCCATATTGTCACCTGTGCTGATGGTTCACCGTTTTGGTACCTCATATTGAGTATCTAATAAAGGGTATAATCACATTACCAGCTTGATGTTAATGGCAGAACTTTTTTTTAAAACAGTTTAATCGTGTCATTAAAAATATCTACTTTATTATTAAAGCAATGAATAGTTTTGTAATTTCTTTTGTAATGTCTACGGCAAAGGAGAGAAATATCCCGTATTTGTGTGATAGGCTTTGAATAGAATATGTATTTTATCCTCCTTGTTGATTTTCTTATTGGTGTATTAATGTTAATTATTTGCGATAAAATGTTTGGTGTATTAATTGATACATGCGTAATTTTGTATAAAAGGAACACATCAGAAATGACTGAGAGAGATTGCAGTTTATAGCGCGAAAATCGATCATTAAATTGATCAGATAAATCTTCACGATATGCAATCACACGGGTTAATTTTCTGTGTATGGATTCGATTCTGTAATTATGAATCTTATAATTAGGAGACTAAATAGTGGATACGTATTCCAAAATACATCGCAAAATCAATTTGTATAATGTTATTGCTAATTCTGCACTTTTAAAACAATTTGTTATTCGTACAGTTAACCCTAATATTTGTGATGCACTTATTGAAACAGTATCTATATATAATTTCTTCAAACGATCGGTATCCACATTGTTGCGTCATTATTAATAAATTAATTAAAAAATACGCTTAGGATTCACCACTTTATAAGTATAAATTGATATTTATATGTTTCAAAAGCGACGCAGGAATATATGAATACAATTATAAAATTATTATAATACAGATATGTATGTGTTTCGAAAGCGATGCTTTCATCATGAGGAATATATGAATACAATTATTAAATTATTATAATACAGTATTCATGTTATCCTGACGATGAAAGCATCGCTTTTGAAACATGTAGATGTAGATATCAATGTATATTTATAAAGTGGTGAATACTAAGTATGTTTTTAAATTCATTTATCAGTATCTATGTGTTTATTGAAAGTTATTGAGTCAAGTGTCACGACCAAGTGTTTGGTTGAAATTGTGTTCAATTAAGCGACGTTATTTATGTGATACGTATTTGAAACTGAGACTGATCAGTGGTGAAGTAAAGAGATTAATAAACGGACGGAAGAAATATTTTTTTTTATGAATAAATGCGTTCTGATTTTATTTATTTATTTATTTCATAATGTATGGATTATAAACAAGGTCAAGTTTTTTGTACGTTTGGTAAATGTTTTAAGTAAGTTTTCGTAATTATGTTAAAATATTACTAGAGGAAAAATATAACACAATAAGTTAATAAAAATTCTAAAATCTACGAGAAAACATACCGTGACCGTTAAACTCTGTTAGGTTGCAACATCATTCTTCCTTCCCGTGTCCATAATCCATATCTTAATACTTCTTTTGAAGTCGATTAATTTTGTAGTGCTTTTTTTATTGCTAGAGAGAGGATGTTAAATACTTTTATAGAAAAATATTGGAAATGGTGTCCAAAGAGGTTTTAGTTGTAGGTTGGTGGAATGTAAGTGGTAATGAGGATCTTGCGAATCGACACGAGTTTGTATGTGCAAAGATGATGTCACCTCTAGGTAAATTTTTAAATACTATACAATGTTGAAGGTTAATTTTTTTTTTTTTAATAAAGATCATCAATACAATCGGGGTTCCGCTAGCATCGTTTCACAAAGGATTTTATGATAAAGGTGAAATTACTTGCGAAATCAGAAATCGTTGTTGGTACTTTTAGCGATGAGTTAGCATTTTTGGGCAAAGTTTTGCATCGTCAGGCTTCCTCGTTTGTAATGTTCGCTCGTGTTTTTTCAAAACATTTACTCTATTAGGCGAGGAAAATCCGCGTCTCACTAAGCCACTAATGATAAAAACACAAAAAACTGTTGATTATGAAAATTGTTTTAATAAAAAGAGTTTAAAAAATGCTACATTACACAAAGGGGAGGATGGTACATGC
Organism: Halesus radiatus; assembly: GCA_022606495.2. NCBI lineage: Eukaryota > Metazoa > Arthropoda > Insecta > Trichoptera > Limnephilidae > Halesus > Halesus radiatus. Next base: position 35,425 of record JAHDVE020009506.1, on the reverse strand, counting down.
TTGCTTAAAATTTGAAGGACCGTATATAAGAAACAATTACAATTAAGTTAATCTTTTTTTATATTATACCACACAACAAGTCGCGGCTATCCGAAACTCGTGGGACAATGGCATCAGCAGTTTTACAAAATGTATCACACATTTTCACCTTCTGTTTCCTTCCTTAAGTTTGACTTCTTTATTTCAACACCCCTCAGTATTAGCTTCAAATACGAATCACATCAATAACGTCGCTTTATTGAACGCAACTTCAACAAAAGACTTTGCCGTGACAGTTATTTAATTTTACAAAAGAAAAAATACAATGCAAAAAGTCCCGATTAACTACTTTTTTTGTAGTTTGTCTAACGGAAACTTGTTATTTAAAACTTAAAATTTATAGACAAGGTTACAAAACATGTAAAATAAAAACATTAAAAAATATATATATATATACGAGGTGTGTTCAAAAGAAAAGGTGACTTTTGAATTTTCGGGGGCTGTGTACATTCGATTATCGATTTTTTTTTGTTATGTAGGTACACATATGTTTATCATATGTTAGCATTATCAGCCATTTTGGATCAGTGGTTTGTTTTTAGTCAACTGGAAAGGTTAGTCACGTTTTTGGGTGTTCTTCGATTTTTTATTTAGGTTCGTTTTCTGAGGCACCATCAGTCCGATTGAAGTGAAATTTTAGATTCCCTTTATTTTCTATGTCCTCATGAGCATTTCTTCAAAAATAATTTTTTTATTCTCTTTACAAAAAAATTGTTAATAATTGTTAATCCTATGGAGGAATTTCCTAGTTTTGGTCGGAACTTGATAGCTGTTTTCTGGGGCATCATCAGTCCGATTAAAGCGAAATTTTAGATTTGTTTTGTTTTCTATGTCCTTAACAGCATTTCTTCAAAAAATCCAAAAAATCGATGTTTTTCGATTTTTTACAAAAAAAATTTTTAATAAACAATCGAAGAAAAAACAAAACGTGACTAACCTTTCCAGTTGTCAAAAACAAACCACTGATCCAGAATGGCTGATAATGCTAACGTATGATAAACATATGTGTACCAACATAACAAAAAAAATCGATAATCGAATGTACACAGCCCGCGAAAATTCAAACTTCACCTTTTATTTTGAACACACCTTGTATATATATATAAATTAAAACATAAAAACATATGTAACAAGCTTAAAACATAAATATTTCTCAAGAATCTTACTCTAAAATATTTCTACAAAAATATTTAAAAAAAATAAATAAAGTAAAAACTCAAACGAATGCAATAAATCATAGATAAAATAATATTTTTTAAGAACTTTAGTTTATCAATTAATAAAATAATGTTTCCTTATTTTTAATACAAATAACTTCTTTCAGCTAGCCAAGTTTTCAATGTGTTTATTAATGGTTTAGTTTTAATACACTTTTTTTTATTTCAGCGGGTAACATATTTAAACAGCGGAGAATCATGTAATCTAAAGTTCTTTGTCCAAATTTGTTTGTATGCTTAGGAACCATTGATCATTCATTAAAATTCAGGTGAGTATTGTAAGTGTCCTCTAGTCTATTCGTAGGGTTATTAATGTGCTGAAATATAATTTTGTACCACAAAAAGAACTGAAAAAATAACTGAAAGTATTTTGATACTCTGATAAAAGTATGGAATATTATGCCTTTGATCGTATAAACTTTTATGAGCTAATAATTTAACCAATGAATTTTGTACTGATTGAACATGATTGATGTTCGTTTTACAGGAAAATCCCAATGACTCCACACCTTTCAATAAACACATCGATACTTCTTCAAAAAGGGCATCACAAATATGATATAATACTAGGATTAACTGTACGAACCACAAATTGTTTTAAAAGTGGAGAATTAACAATAACATTATACAAATTGATTTCCCGATGTATTTAGCAACACGCATCCACTATTTGGTCTCCTAATTATGAGATTCATAATTACAGAATCGAATCCACACAAATAAAATTAACCCGTGTGATTGCATATCGTGTAGGTTTATCTGATCAATTCGGAATGTAAAGATCGAACACTATAAACCACACTCTCTCTCAGTCACACGTAAACTTTGTGATGTACGAGTATTCCTTTTTTACAAAATTACATCAATTGATATAAGAAACATACTGAAGAAAGTAAATGAAGGAGAAATAAAGATATCACTTAGCAAAGTTGAATATGTTTCAACTTCCCTTTCGATTTTGAATGATGGTCTCTTATCAGTTACTTTGGAAAAGTAAAAAAATCGACGTGTGTTGAGATAATTGAATCTGGAAACAGAAGAATTTTTGTATATTTTTTACATTAACTCCACACAGGAGGCACTAAGAAAAGTAATTTCCCTCATGTGTCAACTTTGGTGATGCTGTGTGGATGGTAGTTTTAAGGAAAGTAAGGAGAGAAAGTTCTGGAAAGGAAAAAGGTTTGAGGGGTGGGTAGGAATCTAAGGGTCAGTGGGTCCAGGAGTAATGGACGTTTATTCCATCCCTCCCACTGCGGTGCACTGCGATAAGTCCGGCTGGAGAGGTCGAGGGGTCTTCCGTGGGTAGATGCATCCAAAGCCAATACCCGGACAAACCTCACCCCATGTACCCGGGCACCCCTCCTAAGTCACCTTACGTAGCGAACAACTTGCGGTGACCTATGGTGGAGGTACCCATACTTGCCTCTCAAATTGGAAGGCATAGGTAACAGAATTATTAATGAACCCGCACAACCCAATAAGCAGAAATATCTCATACAAGCTGAAGTACTCGGCGTTGTCCGGGATTATGAATGGTTTGAACTAAAGTGTTGAGTTATCATGTGTTACCCCACTCTTACTCTTACCCTTTCCATATCTCAACTTTTACCCCTACTTCTACCTCTACCTCTACAACTACCACTTACCGTTTCCCTACCGCTACTCCTACCCCTACCCCTACCCAGCAATTTTCCTCTTATTTTGAACGATAATGTGCGAAATTTCATCAAAAACTAACTAACTAATGATCACGCCGTTTCTCCGCAGGAGTAGGCAGAAAGGACAGACCGCCAAACAACTCGACCTTGGCGTACACTTATTTCATCAAGAATTACTAAAATTATGCTTTAATTATGGGAAAGGCGAAAGGGGTGGTTATTCAATATTTCATATAGATAGTTATCTTCATCTTATTTTAAAAGTAAAGTGTGCAAAATTTCATTAAGCTCGCAATAAAACTGTTAATTTGTACACAAAAGAAACAAATACTGCCCGCCACAGCGATCTACCTAATTTCAAAATTTTGTTATTATTAAAGTTTCTTCCATTGAATAAGTAACAAGATTGGATGTATCCGATATATCAAACATCATGAAAAATCTAATTCTACCTATGAATATAAAATACATACATGAAAAATTTAACGAAGAATCGGGGTAGCAATAGCTCCCTTGGCTATAAAAAAAGTATAACTAGAGAACATTCTAAGATACCTAATATAAAATGATGAACTATTTTTCTATATTAAATTTTAAAAAAAAATAATTTTACTTTGCTTTCTATCAGGCCAGTCTAGGTACATTTAATTTTGTTCGCCTCAGTGCCAGGAAAACAGCGGACGAAGGGGCTTTAAACGCGTTCGAAAAATTCTTGTGTCCTGTACAAATTGAATTCCGGTCAGGACGTGTGAATTGTAAGGATTTCACGCCGACAAGATATGTGGGGTATTTTTATAAGGACAAGAGGGAGACCGAGGAATCTGACCCACTGGCCTCAGGGCTGGAGTACCAACACTCTGTCACGTGGACAGGTACTCGCAACATTTCATTAACCACGAAATATCACAGGTAAAAAAGTGATATGTTGCCATCATTAAAATTTACTCATGATAAATACAATTTTACCACTTCAAAATATTTTCATCGCCAAACCAGAAAAAATGGTGTAATCGTGTGAAATTTTTCATTTTGAAAATTTAACCAGATTTTTCCTGTAGTCAATGTATTATTGATGATTGAAATTCGACAACCGTTTAAAATTGAACAATATCAAAATATAATCAGGATAAAAAAAAATCACAGCAATAATATAACCACTAGCAGATTAAAAGCCGCGGTCATTGCACACCCCCGCGCTGATAAAACAAAACAGTTTTGAACACACGTAAAAAGGACACAATATATTCATCGCGGTACGAAATGAATTGTAGACTCTTTTGCGTATGAGGGGAAACTACCATTTCTACCATTCGCGTCTACACGGCGATTGACATAGGACTCTAGGACATTAACGCTGTAAGATTGTCTAAAGTTACAACCTAAAATTTTTACCATGGTCAAATTATCGTAATGGTCTGAGAGATTTCTTGGTCCCATGTTACCTACGTAAAAATTTAACACTTCTCAAAATATTTTTGTATTTATTCCTTGGAAAATAAAACTCTTACTACAGCAAACATTTGGTTATTAATTAATAAATAACATGATACACGGAATCTCACCGTAATGGATTTGGAGAGCCATGAAGCTAAGCACCTTCTAATACATTGTTAATAAAATCTATCTGCCTGACCTTGTCAGGTTGACCTTGACTTTGTCATCTATCAGGTTTCACTCCTGTACGGTCTTACCGATAGTGCCATCTACGTGAAACACAATTATCGTGGCTAAAAGTTACCAATAATCATGAAATATTTGGAATGTTTTGTAATGTGACAACTAAGTTTGTCGCAATGAACGAATGAACTCTAAAGTTTTACAATCTGCTGGATATTTATAATAGTAAATCGAAGTTTTTGGTCAATTATAGAATATACATGACGGTAATATGTTTCTTTTTTTAAAAAATTATTTTGTATTAACTCCAAAAAGAAGAAAATTATTTCCCTGGTGCCTTTCATTCCATCTTGCCTCATCTTAGGGGATTTTGTGTGGATGAAAAGTAAACTGAGCTGAAACACCTTGCAGCGTCTCACGGAACACTGGTTGCTCAGCACTGCTCCGCACAATGCGTTCCGAAGGAACGAGTTGTATTAATGAAATAATACAGCGTCGGAGTGACTGGACAATACTGAATGACAGCAGATCCCGAAATTATATTCGTAGTAATTCTTTTGTAAATAAAGAAAATTGGTGTTCAATTTACGAATTTAAAAGAATTTATATATAAAAATTGTTTCTAGTTTAAAACATATCTACTGGTATCTGGGATCTATTACCAATAAAAGCATACGAAGAAACTGTAAAAAACTATAAAAAAGCACATTTTGCTCAAATACATAAAAAATTCACGACGAGCGTGTAAATGAGAATTATGTTAACTCCGTGAATATTGAAAGGCTTTTTGAAGTTTTTAGTTTAATAAAAAATGTATTGATGGTATTAAAATTTATCTCAATTATGAGTTTCAAAGTTGAATCATAAATAAATGACTAGCCCTGCCTACGTATTACAGTGAAAAGCAAAAAAGGGTTGAAACAACCCTCTAACAATTTAGCATAGGAACCCGAGAACGGTTTATAAACTTTGGTTGCTAATAAAGGTGTAGTTACCAGTATTGTCGGTTATTATGATGAATGCTTTATAGAATCGGAAGAACAGTTATTAGTCACATTAAATTAAATATAATAACACCGGGTAAGTTTCTGCAGTTCCTTTTTTTAATATATATATATATAAAATTATATAAAATATAAAATATAAATTATATAAAATATATATATATATTTTATATCAATAATGAACTACCTAAATATCAGTATATTTCGTTTTTTTTTCTAAAGTTAGTTTTCATGGTTAAAAAAATTTTCAAAGTTTCAATTTTTCAAAGGCCGCCGAAATGCTCCAAATCTATGGCCGGGCAGTTTTGATCAGTTTTGATGTTAGAATGTGAAATGTCAAAACAAGGATGACTTTACCGTACATAATTGTATATTCTATTCATGGTAAAGTATAACTAAACATTATTGATAACGTTACGTACCTTTTTAGAAACTTTAACTCAAAGTATAATAATAGTATTGACCATTAACATTATCGTAATATCCGTATTGATAATTGGTTTGATCATGAATATTCTAATTTCTTTCATGAATAATAGTTATTTATACTGAACAACAATTATAGAGCTTAAAGTCACCCAAATTAAGTTAAAATATAGCCAAAACCAAAAATAACATATTTAAAATACAAAACAATAACGAAAAATATTTTTTTTCATACTAATCCATAAACAGGATGTTCACTTGGCGTGAGATGTTCCAAATGCAATGGTACCAATATAACGCGGTGTTTCGATAAGCTGATTTTTTATTCACTTTTAAATAACGTTTTATAAATACTACGTATAATTATATATAAAAAAGTTATGTATTCAGAATCAACGTTTGCTGATCTATATGAATATATATTTTTAACGTCATTATATTTTGCAGTGGAGTTCCTTATTGCTTGACAATGATTTAAGAAAATGAATTTAAAAAAATCAGAAAAAAACAAGTAATTAGATATGACAAGATGGATGTTTATTACAGTTTTCAGAAATAATAATTACCGTTATCAGTTATCACTTTGTCATGAAAAATCAATCATTAGATCATTATGCAAATGATTCTTGACGTAATTACAATATCCGTTGACCATTAAACTTGCTGGGTTTAACCATTTTCAAGGCCGTATACTTACAGACAAAAATTTCTACTTTTGCACAATAATCCCTAATCGATCAGGTAAGTATTGTTGCATAACTGATTATCTACTTATGATTTTTATATTATTGTTGTATACCTTTGTGTGCAAAAGCCTAATGAGAGTCAAAATAATTTAAAAAAAAACCTTTTCCTTTTAATTTTGATAAATTTTATATATTACTACCACTTACGTATATAACGAAATAGAAAAGATGTATGGTTAATATATTTTGTGAAATAAACATTGTATATTGAACAAATATGATGGTCTCCTTAATTGTATATCTCCTTGATAGATGCGGGAATCTTCAAAATTATATATGAGTTACTATTATATTAAGTCTATCCTCACTGTAACAAAACTGTACTACCATTTTATTTTATTTCTCAGTTTGTTTAATACCTGCTGATATTTAGATATTTTTTATAATATTATTTAAATCGATATTATATAATTGGACTCTAGTATCTCTATAACAAAATCGTTATGATGTTTTCATTTAAAAAACAAATTCTAACTTGTGTACATTAATCACAACATTAATGCAGCTACTCGTATATTGTTCCACATTTGTATGATCATCGTCATTTATTGATGAATTATATAATATTGTTGAATTAAACTCCTGCTGATAAGCTACTTGCAGTAGCTTAACGGGTACAAGTTCCCATTGTACGTAATTAATATTATACAATAAAAAAATAAAGCAATTAAATTAATTGACATGGAGCACTATCATAACTTTACACAAACTCAAAAACTATTTAAGTAACGTTTGTGAAATTATGGAGAGTAAAATGTTTTTTTACAAAACCATAAAAAAATATTCACGTCTCTCTACCAGAAAGGTAGAAGATCTTGATTTTAATATATAGAACATGTATTACTCTGAAGACATCATTCGGTCGGGCAGTCCCTTTGAACTAGTGTACCTAACTATTGAGATTAACTAAGTTGCATAATTAGACAAGTGGTCCGGCCCCTGATAACCTCATGCGTTCAAACAGTTGTAGTTGTCACAACCCCATTACGCTATGTGCTCCTGGGAGATAGGGTATCCAAGAGGCACCATTGCCTAGTTACTAACTATTTTAATGAAATCGTTATTTGTTTTAAACAGCTTTATTAAATGTCATTTAATCTTTACCTTCTTCAGTACCGTAAAGGTATAACGGTCTTGAAATGGGTCAAGATAACCGAAATCGGTTGACAAATGTGTACATTTAATAAAGTGGTTTAAAACAAAGAGTTTTTCATTAAATATAATAAGAAGCCACAAAGCGATTGCTTTCTTCGATAATACAAACTATTTATTATTCATACAGGGCGCTGTTAGGCCTCCCTTGGTGATGCAGCGCCTCGCAGATGTTCGCAGAGGGAAGGGTGCATGGGTTCGCTGCTTTGGTGCACTACGAAGTAGCCGGGACGAGTCAGCGCTACCGGAGATCGGAAAACACTGTTGTCCAGGCCGTCGCCCAGTGGCAGGGCGCGTCCCTACACCATAGAAGGAGAATTTATCTCAAGCCACAGTAATACAAGTGCTAAATATGTTCACCTGTTTATTTTTATACTATTTTTTTTTTATTCTATTTCCATATCGTGTAATTTATTTGGATGTATTCTTTTATATAGCAGACAGAGTATTTCACTCACCGCTTTGTTCAGCTGAAATAAACACATTATTATTATTATAAACACTATGTTATAATACACTATAATCGTTTTGAATCATCAAATGGTTAGTAAAATTCAATCTTCTAATTTAACCTGGTACATTTCTCGATTTTCATGAAATCTATGCAGACCGGTTTTTGTACAATTAACTATTAAAAATTTCTTGCTGAAGGCTACGAATAGAAACCGAAGAACGTACTATTATATTTTTATTAGGTGGTTAACAGTTCAATGGAAATTACAGAATAAAAATAAGTTTTAAAATTTGAATTCAAATACTTTCTTTACTCGAAAATCAATTCCAACATACGTAAAATATACTCAAAATTAAATATCATATTTAAGTAATTAATACAAGTGAGCTTGTCCCAAAAAAGAAAATAATAATTTAATGCACTGTTTGCAAAACTTCCAATTCATTTTTTCCAAGATTTTCACGAGCAACCTGAAACTAACTATCAAGTTTATCGATATTGTGAAACACGGTGTATGTATACCCACTTCTGATTACAATATTATGGGATAATTTCCTTCAATAATCTCAAGACTCAAGACCAATCTCGTGTATCCAATATCAATGTACTCCAAATCTTGTCTTTGCGACTTAGCGAGTGGTCGTAGAGGAACCCCGTAACGCCACGAGTACCAAGATGAAAGGAAACCCTTGAATAGGCCCAACTAATGATAATTACATGGAAATTTAACTTGGGGGCGAACTCCGGGCTTCCGGAGCATTCCGCGCTGGAATTTGCACTGCTCTAGAACATTCTGGACTGCTCTTGAACATTCTGGTCCATTGTCCGAGCCAAGATGGCCGAGTGGAATCACTTCGCATGTTAGAAACTATCTGTAGCTTTGAATACTTGAAGTTGGAATCCCGCGGAGGTCGGACAATGAGTGCCATCTTTGTATTCTGTACGGAAGGTCTGATTACAGAGACATCGCAATTAAAGCTCCGTATGGGGGTATTGCCAGGCCCTCATACCTCCCTTATTGTGTAGAGCACTCTTCAAATAGTTGACCACGATACGGGAGAACAGAATAAAGGCATTTATTCATCGCCCGTTTAAAACTACAGGCGGCCAATGAAGTACGTTATCTTATTCAATTATTCATTATTGGAGAACAGTCGATTTTATTAACACATTTTGTGTATATCAAATTTAATAATGTTATTATGAAGTTCTACAAGTATTATAGTTTTTAATATTGTGACAGCTGTTTCGGCGTTCAAGGCCATTTTCAAACTGCCGTTAATCAACATTGTGACATATTTATATGATTTTATTTACTCCCACCCAATTCTAATTTGGACGGGTTTTAAAAAATAACTAACCAACTAACCATCACGCCGTTTCCCCGCAGGGGTAGGCAGAGAGGACGTACCGCCAAACAACTCGATCTTGGAATACACTTCTTGCTTCATTCACTTTCATACAACGTCTCATACATTCTCTTCTGTTATTCCGACTTCTGACATGGCCCGACTCAAGTATTTGATTCACTTGATCGTGCCACGTCTTCTTTGGACGTCCCCGGCTTCTTCTTCCATTCACATTCGCGTCATATATTCTCTTTACACTCCTTTCTTCATTCATTCGCTCTACATGCCCAAACCATCTAAGCGTCCCTTTCTTAATCTTGCTCACTACGCTAACATCAGCCTTGCATTCTTTACGAATCTCAACATTTTTCACACGATCATACAAGGTTTTACCACACATTCGTCTCAGAGATCTCATTTCTACAGCATTCAGCCTACTTTCATCCTTCGTCTGCCAGTTCCATGGCTCGCTGCCATACATCAGAGTTGGTATCAGCACTCCATTGTGGACTGCTAGCTTCGCTTCTTCGTAAATTTAATCTAAGACTCTTTCTATACGAGTATGTAAGGGTTAGGCTCGTTGTTGTCAAGCGGGACATGATTATTTACTAAGCGATGTTATGCGAATTTTTAAAACCTGCTTTTATTTTTATAACATCATTATTAATAAATGTTTACCTTATAACTTAAGTACGAGTTATTTTATTTTTATTTATTCCTTCATTTATTCATTTCTATTTATTTACAGACATTTTTTACAGTAACAACTAAATCCATCAAAACATCTTTGAGAGGAGCCTCATTTTAATACCACATAAAATCTGTTGGCTAGAAAATGCGGTAGATATTTCCCAGGGCGGATCGTGAGACTTGCGTGGCTTAATAATTTGGTATTTCCTGCATTATTTCTCCGGGGCCCACGCACGCGGAAAAGGGCTGTAATTCTGTAATGGCGGAAAAAATCCCAAATTAAACTGCCCTTACTTAATTACGCAGCATTTTCGCCCTCGTTCGGATATTAACCCCCATTATGTATTATATACCCGGATACCCCCATCAACGCAAGCGGACGATTCCCCAATGGTTAAAATTTACCCAGATATTCAGAACATTCAACACCTCATTAAGGTAATAAGAGTCCTTATTACCTTAATTGGTTTCTCCTGAAGTGGAAATATATAAAGATGTTCCTAAGAGATAAAATAAAGTAAACCAGTTTTGAACGATTTCCTATCTTTACAAAGCAACGGTGAGATGATACTCAACAAAATGTGCTCTTGAAATGAACGAAGAACTCGTAGTATTTACATGGATACATATTTTTAAAAATTAAATTAATAAAAATTATTTTGTTGAAAACCACTATATTTACATGTTTCAGGAGCAAAGCTTCCCTCTTCAGGATAAACAATTTACCTACATTACCTATGTTGTTTATCGTAAGTAATTATTATTAATTTGTTAAATATGGTTCTGCAAAGTTATTTTACATCATTTGAAAAAATATTATTATTTGTTAGCAGTTTTCAGTTTCAGATTTTCAGCTTAAGGGGATCCATTTCGTAAAATTCAAAGGACACGCACTCCTTCCACAGATGGCTATAAGGTTGAAATTTCTTATTAATTAACTAACTAACCATCACGCCTTTTTTCCGCAGGGGTAAGCAGAGAGGACAAACCTCCAAACAACTCGATCTTGGCATACACTTCTTGCTTCATTTAAATTCATACAACATCTCGTACATTCTCTTCTGTTATTCCGACTTCTGACATAGCCCGATTGAAGAATTGATTCGCTTGATCGTGCCGTGTCATCCTCCGGCGTCCCCGTCTCCTTCTTCCATTCACACTCATGTCACATATTTTCTTTGCACCCCTTTACTCGTTTATTCGCTCTATGGTACATTCCGCCGCCTGTTTTGATATATGCAAAAAAACAATCGCCAAAATGCACGCTTTGTTTTCTTTTGTAAATTTCAGGTTTGATACTGAAAATTCGTGATGAAATTCCATCATAATGATTTATAAAAACGTTTTTAAAGTCTAAAACAATGCAAATAGCAATTACAATGATGGTACGAATTTAATATTAGCTATTGGACACCTGCCTAGACAATTAAACAACTGTAAATGGGTGACAACACGACCCCTTGGAATAACAAGGTTCCATCTGAAATGGCAATGTTATGCGATAATGAGTCTTTAAGTTACCTTCTATAGAGCACTTTATCGCATGAAATTGCTGTTTCCGATGGAACATGGTTATTCGAAGAGGTTTAACAGTAGAAATAAGGTATTCCCTAAATCTATATTAAATAAATCGATACAACCATTGTTCTTACTGCTGGTAATAACCAAATATTTGGAAATTTAGTTGTGAGACGTGAGTTGAATTTTTATTTCTTACTACATAAAACAGGCAATATGCCCAAAACTTACAAACATGAATGTTTACATAGCAATAATAATCAATAAGTACAATAAACAGCAACTAACATTATCTCGCAAAAATGATAATAAGAATGAAAAAGAAGTGAAAGGTCGAAAACATATTATAAAGTAGGTGTATAAACTAACACCTGTGCTGATGGTACACTGTTCCGACACTTAATAAAGGGCATCATCATATTACCAGTTTGTTTTTAATAGATTTTTTTTTAAAATTAATTAAATGTGTAATTAAAAATGTCCATTTCATTATTAGAGCAGTGCATTTCTTAATATCCGCGGTAAAGGAGAGAAATATCCCGTATTTATGTGATAGGCTTTAATATAAACAAAATGTCTTTTATCCTCCCTGTTGATTTTCCTGTTGGTGTATTTGTGCTGATTTGTGATAAAAAGTTTGGTGAATCAAATGACGCATGTATAATTTTGTACCGAGGGAATACATCAGAAAGTTTACGTCTGACTGACAGAGATTGTAGTTAATAGTTCGAAATTCAATCATTATACGTTCCAATTTGATCATAAAAACCTTCACGATATGCAATCACACGGGTTAATTTTCTTTGTATGGATTCAATTCTGTAATTATGAATCTCGTAATTAGGAGATCAAATAGTGGATGTGCATTCTAAAATATGTCGCACAATCGATTTATATAATGTTTTTAATTCTACATTTTAAAACAATTTGTGATTCGTAGAGTTAACCCCAATATTTGTGAAATAGCAACTAAGATGGGAAAACTCATAAGAAATTCAGAGTTCTCCAACCTTTAATTATATAAAATCATTGTAAGATAATCTAGATAAAAACACTATATCATACAATGCAATCCATCTTTATTTTTTTATTTTTTTTTCTTAATTTTCTTCTAACGATTGGTATTCATTTTGTGGCATCATTATTAATTAATTAATTTAAAAAATATACTTAGTATTCACCACTTTATAAATATACATGGATAACTACATGTTTCGAAAACGATGCTTTCGTCGTCCAGAATATATGAATACATATAATATATAATTAATTAATTTCATTTTTTTATTTTTTTTATTAGAAACACAAGTATTAACATAATATATCATATATTTACAATCGGCATGTAAATACCTCTAATAAATGTGTTTACAACATGAGTGATGTAAGCAATAAAGTTTATGAATTATTTACTTACAAATAACAATGTTTATTTACCTATCTCACCGAAACTAGGTGAGTGCAAAAACACAATAGATCAATAACGATATTGTTTGTTAGCACGATGACCAAAGAAACGAAGATGTTAAAATGTTGAAGGAAAAATAATGTCATCAAAAAAGGTTCAAAGATTTTACTTGCTTTATATTTAATTTTATTTATGATGACTTAAAAAATCATCAGCTAGGGCTTTTTGTAGTGAAATTTTAAATGCATTTGTGGAATTTGAGAAAATGTCAATGTTGTGATTTTTACCTATTTCATTGGTCAATCTTGACGTTTTTGGTATAAATTTATGATATCCCGTATTATGCAGGTGTGTCTATCCAGAACAAAGCAAAAATAATCAGTTTTTTTTTCCAGGCTTATGTAAATATTAAAATAAATGCTCGATTAAAATAAAGACCGAGTTGTGTTCTACTCACCATATTTAACTAAAGTATTTATAATATTTCTAAGTAATCAAATTTTCAAATAAAAAACAAATGAATTGTATTGCTTCGTATTGCATCGCCATGAGTTTTTAATGTCACATTTTCAGTTTCCGTGCCAAAGTAAGTACAGTCTGCCATTTAAAAGTAGACAAACATTAACGGCGCTGCGATCGTTTAAAAGGTTTTAAATGACAATACCAAAATGGCTCATAGAAAAACTAAGGCATGTTTAAAAAGCACAATGGTCTAAATGAATATTTTTGATGAAAATAAAACAATAACTTTGTTTATAACCACGAAAATTTGATTGAATTTTATTACGACCGACCGGTTTCGCTTAACATAAGCATCTTCAGGGTACAAAAATTAAACTAAGTTTAATTTTTGTACCCTGAAGATGCTTATGTTAAGCGGAACCGGTCGGTAAACAAAGTTATTGTTTTATTTTCATTAAATATGTCTAATCACAAAGTGACTGCTTTCTATCAGAATATTTTTGACTTTAACCAAACGGTCTTCAAAAATCAGTTGTACTTCCCGAAATGAGATGATTCCACAACATATTTTAGTACAATTTTATTTTCAAACTTGTTTTATTATTTAACGTCTTGCAAGGAAGATAATTACATAGAAATACGATTATTTGTTTTTCTTAAATTTATGTATCGAGATAACCATGCATTAAATGTTAGATAATTAAATTTATTTTAAAGATAAAAAACTTAAATAAAATAAAAAGTTTAAAACTCGAGTTATGCTACTTCGCAATGTTTCTTAAAAAAACTGTCAAACAAGAATATAAAAAAAAAATTATGTGAGAAACAACATCAAAAGACAAATTGAGTCGCTTGGTGGTGCCATAGCAATTAAAAATAAGTAGTTCCACTTCATCAAATGTCTACATTTTAAAGCCAAGCTATTTAAGCGACATTTTTTTAGAATTTAATCATTTTATCAAAACAATAATAATACATTTTTCTTTATCGTTATAAAGTTTACAACTATAGCAAAAATACATGTATAATAAAGTGTACAGTGGTTTATAAACTAGACATATGAAAATTAAATAATATAATAACAGTAGATAATATGTAACAAATGGAAATGAATAGATGTAAGTTGAGGTTTGCCTAACTAGGCTAGCCCGTGTTGAGGCAGTAATTTTGGATATTATTTTATAATTTTATAATACCTATGAATATACACTTAAAATAAGATTTATTCAGTAAATGGTTAAATCAATAAATTCGAATTTGGGTGAGTGCACCGGTAAAGGCCCTATCATTACTTTTAATCCAATTTTTTTTAAAATATTATAGTTGAATATAATGATATTAGGTGTACACAATTTTGTTATTGTAGGTACATAATCCGGTATATGCCCAAATGGTAAAGAGACAATATCATTGAATTTTTAAATAATTAAATATATGGGATACAAATTAATATAATTGATTATGTACTTTTTAAACCGTACCATTAGAATGAAGAAGAATAAATGAACATTTATATAAATATAAGTAAAAACTAACTAACCTTTTGCACTGCTGTTACATCTCTATATACAAAAATGAATGTTTGTCTGTGTGTCCTCGATTTTCTCGAAAATTACTCTATCGGTTTGTGCTGAAAATATCACAGTTTGTTCTTATTAGTGCCAGGAAGGTTTAGAGAGTAGTTTGAATGAAATCCAATATGGAAAACTGTTGCTATAACGTTTTAAAATTAGTATGAAAAACATTTAAGCCGCCATATTGTATTGTAGTTAGTCCATAGATATACCACTCTGGTTACCCACAGATTATATATTCAAAAGAAGAAGGTTTGTTTGGGTAGAATATTTTCATAATGGAAAACACACGTAGGTACCTTACTTAAGAACTATATTATTTAGATATACTCGTATTTTGAAAACATAAAATAATTTGAAAGAAAGAAAATTTTCAAATTGTTACTTTGTTTAGGGATAGTAATAGTTGTTACAAGGCATTACTTTCGCTGTCAAATCAATTATGGCACCCAAACTACAAGCGAGAATCCTCAACGTCATAACTTTATTCCAAAAAATATATATATCCCGAGCAATGCCGGGTACACATCAGGTAGTAATAATAATAAAACCTGACTAAAACAAAAGATTTTGCATACAAAAAAACCTTTCATATAAAACCATACCTTACTAACGGCTCACAAGGAAAAATAAAACGAAAGTGATTGATTCGTTATGCGTCATGAATCAATCGGCCGGCTATTGGATAATGTCATCATATTTTCACCTAACGACCAATCAATCCAAAAGACTAATGATGTATCCGATCGCAGACAGATTCTGGATCAGCATCGTGTTCATCTAAAGGTCAGGAGATTTTGCACACCATAGTATCAATTATGAATTGTCTCCTTCAATCAAGTATCAGGTAAGCACCCGTTTCAAAACGCAGCTCAGGTCAGAGTTCGAGAGTCACTAGATGTGAACCAATTGTGAACTTGGCCCTATGGAAAACATCGCAGGGCACACCTTGGTGTGTTTATACGAGAGTAGGGTAAAGCACATACGAAAAATGAATCTAAAGGCAAGTGATAAGAAAACAACACTCTTTCTACAGATATATCCAAATCTAGATGGGCCCTCGTCTTTTTAGAAGAATTCATTTGAACCATACAAAAGAAAAAAAGGGATAAGGGAAAAGATGTATATGAGGACAAATTTTCTCATTTTTTTAAATGTGAGTACCGCACAAGCGTCCCAATAGCTACCAAACGTCTGGAGCCAGTGAGACTATGGCATCCCCAATTGCAGTGGTGGTTTTCTCTAAAGACCATTATGCATTGAACTCCCACAAAAAAGATAAAAAAAGAAAACAAACTCGTATTATAATTTTACCACACTTTAAACAGCGCATTAATCAAATTTCGTGTTAAAAATCCACCAGTCCACCAATACTGCTCAAGAGCAACTCCGAAATGAAACCCATATGAGCGTTATGAATCGCGCACATATAGGACTTTCTGTACCAAGAAACAATTAGTACAGAAAGTTTTACAGTGTTACAGCGGTTACAGGTGCGAACATTGAGAATCTACATGCAGCACGAGTGCGCAGCGACTATGGAATTTTATAATCCCAAATTTGTATGTAATAGTATTTGGAAAGATGAACCGATTTTTTTTTCTGTGAGTACCGTGTTTTAAGTTATTATATAAATGAAAATAAGTTAATTAATGTAGATGTTACTTTTTGTAGCCGTATTTCTAGAATTTGCTAGCACTGGCAAGTATATAAAAAAAATGAACACTTCTTACGTGAATAGTGATTTTCGCATGATATTTTTTTAACCTTTTGACATTATATTCTTTCATCACCGACAATAATTTTTAATAAATCGCTGAATTTTATCTCGTTGCTGGGTTGCGATAAATTTTATCGCTGTTTTGAAAGGTTGTTTTGCCCTGGTTTAGACGGGGTTCCGGCTTCAACATTGAAATATATAAAATGACGAGTCTATAAACATTTATCTCATGTAATTGAAACTTTGCCTCGAAAGGGGATCTAACCCTAAAAACTCGTTATCGAGAAAAATTAAGAAAACTAATGAGTATGGTTCTTAAATATGCTATTATTATTATAAATTATATATTTTTATTCAGTTTAACATTATGATATAATTTTTTGTTTATTTTATTAAAATAAATGCATATAAAAACTGAAAATGTTAAAAAGGGATCTATATGACACCACCACATAGATCCCAGAAGGGATTTTTTGGGCAGGAAAAGGCGTACATTTCACTCATTAGTGGCAACATTTTCTGATTTCAGTGACATTCTGGGGAAAATCTAATTAATTTTTTATCCAACCGAGGTAATTTTTTCCCCTTTATCAATATTCGAATGAACTCTCATTGAGATAAACCACGAATCGCCACTGCCCAAATGGAGTATGTTGTGATGCTGATGGTAGAGGGGAGGGGAAGAAGATAGGAAATAGGAAGGTGGGGAATAGGAAGTGCCTGGCTATTCAGACTGGTAACCAAACACGGCTAAAGCCATATCAAGCAACGTTTCAATTCTGAATTATGGTCTTTCACTGCGATACTGAAAGCATCTATCACTCTGGAACGTGCCGCAAATACACTATTTGTTAATTTTTGATGAATCATTTGTGATATAACACAAATCAATCAAATAAAATTTACTTGCTCACGCCAGGATTTAAACCCGCGACCTCCGGATTCATAGCCGAGGACTGCATCCACTTAACCACGGAAACCGTCATTATTATGTAAAATATTACTAATGGATTGACTTGAGGCAATCGTAACAATATCGAAATTAAAAAAATTGGTATAAGATCCACCTCATTTAGATGACTAAGCACTTTTACATACTCGTATATGTTTTCATTATGATTCTTTTTCCGAAATTTTTGTTATATTATAATATATATATATATATATATATTATGTTCTTAGTTTGGCAGTCGAAAACCGTGTTTTTTTTGCTAAATATTAATGAATAAATAAATAAAATAAAAAAGCAGGGAATCTGCGCAGCAAAAACATCGGCATCATTAAATTTGCACGGATTTATTCTATTTCGAATATATCAAAGCAACTAAGGCCTCACAATATATTTTCCATCATGAGCTATGGAGTTTTCAAATATCTGTGTTTGTGTAAGAAATAAGATCAGACGCCATATTGTTTGTTGCAATTATCATTGCATTAATAAAAGCTTTGCAATATATGCACCTAATTAATTTGAAATTTTTGTTAATATTGTAAGAATTTGTGAAATTCTCAGAGATAACTTCAAAAATCAATAATAGGATCAGTAGCCAAGACAAAGCAAAATAAAATGATTTTTTTAAAACAACCCTATAAGTATGGTACAATGTTTAATTGACGCTTCAAAGTTTTTACCATAAACGTAAATTTTAAAGGTTAAACTGTAAACTTTGTAAATTTTGTAGACTTTGTAAACTGTAAACTTTGCCTGCTCTCAACACAGGTTCCCCTAGTAATAAAAATAATAATAATAATTGGATGATTTGTATAGCGCCGTTTTTATGAAAAATCACCTCAAGGGCGCTGTACAAATATTTATTAACTAATTATGTACAAACAGATACAGAAACACATACTTACCTGGCAGGTCGCTTCAGTTGAACACAGTTTTATTAGAAAATTTAAGTATTAAGATGATAGTTTTACAGTTGCTATTTGTTGCTCCTTTTCTATCGATGTTACATTTATTAGAAGATTGGTGGCACAAGAAGAGTTGGTATTTATTGAAATACTTATAATTTTTAGGACTGGAAAATATCCATAAAATGACCTTAAAAAGCGTAAGAAGCTTTTAATAGATATTAACATTTTTTTTCACACTTTAGTTATTCACAGTGTTGCGGGCTGTGGATTCATTTGCGCACCGATGCGTGAATTTTTGATTTTTTATTTATTTTTATTTAATAACTTTAGGTAAGTAATAACCGGCTAGCCTGGCTAATCAATTTACGGGTGCATTTCTTCAATTTATGGATACGATTGTCTGAAAAGATGTGTTTTAAGTTTAGTTCTGAATTCTGTCGAGTCTTTGATAATTTTTAAGACATGCGACAGTTCATCCAGTACACAGTATCATTTTATAGATGAATAAATAAATTAATAAAAAAATACAAAAATCTTTTACAATAATGGTACAATAATGAAATGTATCAACTGAATTTGTTTTTTCACGTCATTATCTAAGAAGCGATTCAATGCTGAAATTTAACAATTTGGATATTTTAAAGCATCGAAAATACCAATCTAGCATGTTATAGCTCATGGGTCCGCCTAATGCCCGTTTGGGTATTTCACTTACTTTGCATCCGCTTATGTAAATTCGTGAAACAATATTGGATGTTTGTTTGTGTATTATAAATATGTATTTACATTATCTAGAACGGTGGGGGAATTCCCAGAAAGGTTATTTCGAGCCAAACTCGGTGGGTCAACATTACTGAATGTTGCCGACAATTCTTGGATCAGCCCTGGAGGCCTATTCCCGTTCTTTTTAAGGAAGATTCCTTATCATTTTCCTTAGTCTTAAAGATATCTTGCTTGACTGCAGTTCCGGTTCTCTCAGATGACAGCTGTCAGTTGTCATTCAGAGAATGACATTAATTAAAAATATCAATATTTTCGTAGTTTTAACAAGAGAAAAAGTCAATATTAAGGAAGTTACCATGTTACCAACTGCGTTATTATCAATTTTAAAATTAGCTCTTAAGCTTTAGAATTATAAATGGAAATATAAATGCAGGCGGAAAACGTCACTTTTAGAAGTAGTGACAGAATAAACACATGATTATTATCTAATGAGGTAGGTACCCTTTTACAAATCGTTATTCTTTGGCGTATTTATGCTATATAAAAATAAAATATAAATTGATAAAAATGTATTATAATATAATGTAATTATTTTAAATAGTTTGGTTCAAAACCTTTTGTCACTTGAAGATATTTCATCAATTTGTGTTTTCAAATAATCTCTTAAAAATCTGCTTAGGATTTTTTTAATACGTCTCTCCGGAATTCAACAGTTAAGCAAGAAGTTTTTTCTAATTTTGAAACTGTCAATTCATGGTGGAATTCCATATTAAAATGATTTTTTTTTTATTAAAAAACCTTTGTAACTTTTTTCCACTTACGGTATTTATTTTCGACCGGACCGTTTCACCCTATCAACCGGTCCGGTCGAAAATAAATAAGTTGAAAAAAGTTTTTTAATCAAAAAAAAAAATCATTTTAAGCAAGAAGTATTTAAGCCTAAGGAAAAGGATGAGGAATATTCCTTAAAAAGAACCAGAATAGCGCTCCTCGTCCTTGTAATTGTGCCCATTACCTCAAGTTATATACTTAAAATAAAACAAAGGAGTCAAACAGAATGAAAAACATAACACAATCGTTTAAATAGAGCACTTGCTCTTCATAGTATTGATTTTGGACCTTTGTAACTTAAAATCTTTTTGCATAAAACTGTTTTTGGAAAGGGGTTAATGGATTTCACATTCAGGTGAAATTCTATTGTACGGGAATGACTTAATAACATAAAGACCCGATTTCTGGAAGTATTTAACTCTCTATTTATTTATTTATGTATATCCGCCCAGATTAGTTAGTGAGAAAGAGTTATTAATAAAGCAGTAAACATTTATATTTTATTCCATTTATTAGATTAGGCTACAATTTTTTTTTTGTTAACCTTAAGAAATTTTACAAAATATAGGACAAAATGTCCCGATAAACTACTTTTCAGTAAATAATTTCTTCAAAATATTGGTATTCACTTTGTGGCGTCATTAGTAATAAATGAATTTTAAATTATTTCGTTTTCACCATTTAATTAATATATATATATATTTAAAATGTTAAAAAATTATAATGTCAAGTATAGAAAAATGATAAATATAGAACAAAAAAGTTGTGGTTAAAGTGTTAATAAAGTGGTGAATACAAAATAATTTTTAATTGCTTTATTTAAAAAAAAAATTTATAATAAGTTTACAGTTATATTATTATTTTACTTAGATATATATAATAAAAACATATTTAACAAACTTAAATTTTTAAAGGCAAAAATATTTCATAATAATCTTACTCAAAAATATTTTTACCTGTATACTCTTATATAAAATTTAAAAAAAAGAATAACCACAATAAATCGTACATTATTTATTAACTGTTTTATTATAACACAATTTTTTTTATTATTTCTGCAGGTAACATATTAAAACAGCTAGGAATAATGTTATTTAACCTTCTTTGTCCAAATTTGTTTGTATGCTTAGGAGCCATTAATCCTCCATTAAAATTGATGGAGTACTGTAAGTGTGCTTTAGTGTATTTGTATAATATGATATATATAGGGTTATTAAATGTGGTGAAATATAATTTTGCACCACAGAATTGCTCTTACTGAAAGAAATTTGAGACTCTGATATAAGTATGGATTATTATGCATTTGTTCTTATAAAGTTTTATGAGCTAATAATTTAAACATTAATTTTTGTACTGTTTTCACATCATTGATATTTATTTTACAGGAAAGACCCCAAGCTCTAGTTCCATACCTTATAAAAGATTCAACTAATAATAAATAAATTAATCGATTTTTTTTTTAATATTGATTGAAGAGATAATATGATATCGTTCCTTTAGAGGTAAAACTCAATAAGAGTCATACTAGCTGTATGAGAGTGGCTTTTACGTCTAATTGGACGATATGTAGCTTTCTTGTATCTACATTCCGTGCAGCTAAATATGCCAGACACCTCTGCGCATGTATTATCAAGGTGTAAGTTCCATATCCTATCTAACATCGCACCGCCCACTATAAGACGAGAGATAGCAACCCTTAGGGAATACAAAAAGTCTTGAATAGTAACATTCCACTTCGAGATGACCTTGCAAACCTCCCGGTCAGCCTCCAGACATCCAGGAAACCTTTTTGGACTGAAGGCGAAAGACTGCTGCTATCAAGACACTCCCCTGAAGTGTCGTGACGAACCCAGTAGGAGACCTTGGATGTGAAAAACAAGCAGTCTGTTATAGACCCTACTATTGAATTTCCAGGGTTCTCACTCTCCGTCGAAAGACGTGGACCTCATTAAATCGCATCCAGTGCAGTCACAGCCGTTGTGCGTACATGATGAATAAATGGACCCTAAAGGATTCCGAACTGTATAAATGAAGACATATTAAAGTAACAGAACACATCGTAGAAGAATGTCACCTTAATCAGTTTCCCTATGGCACATTTGTGCTGAACTAAGTGACTCCCGATGCCGTCGACTGGCTGAATAACCTCAGCATCCCACTATCACCTCCACCATATGAAGAAGAAGAACCAACTACATACAATCTCGGTACAAGCGAGTATATATATATATATATATATATATATATATCATTATTATAATATGTTGGATGAAATCAATGATTGGATTAAGATGGAGATTTAGAGCTGAAAGAATTTCGAATAAAGAAACCATCGACAAAGTGTATATACCTGGAAAAAGCAAAATTATGCCCTGGACACGAAATATTGACAGATGAAAGAAAATCGACTAATTAAAAGAAAAGTCAGAAGGTTTTCTTAATTTATTTTTTGGTGTAACTGAACAAGAGTCTCAACTCCCCAGATCTGGTGTGACTATGATATCTGCATTTGGCGAATGTTTAAAGGCTGAAAGATGTAGAAATAGAAGACAAAGGTACTAATCATTATTGATGGCACGTTTGAACAACTATTTTCCCAGTAGGGAAGGGAGGGTGTGAGGTCCGTGGGGTCGAATGTAATTTCGTAGGGGTATTTTGTTACCAAGAGCAGTAATTTTAATTAACATTTATTTGGTGGGAGGAATTGGGTGACGAAGGTATGGTTATGTTATGCAAAGAGTCTAACTATGTAAAATAAGTACACATCTGTTAAATTGTGTTGTTTAGAATGAAGAAGGAACAAAGACAAATTGAAAATAATATTTATTTTGTAAATTAACAAATTGCTTTGTTTTTTTTTTAATAATTCACGGAGACCAAAGATTCATTTACGTATTTTACTACAAACATGGTCGGAAATCACTTGTTAAAGTAAGTCGGGTACGTCTCTTAACACCCTGTATAATCATATTGCGCACTGCTCCATCCTTGATATAGACCCAACAACATTTATCGTGACCTACAGTTTCCAGCGGAAAACATCTGCCAACGAAACGTACACCTGATTACTATTTGTGCATTCAATCTCGCACTGCACAGAGCTCATGGAAATGCGCAAAAATACAACCCAGGGTAAGTGTGTATTGCTACGCTACCGCACTCACGCTATCAACAGCAGAAGATAAAACTGTAACCCCTCAACCCCGGGTCTCTCCTCCCGCTATTTTCATTCGACACCATATTATAACACTTCCAAATAAATCAAATATTTCATATAAATGAATTAAGGCGATGAATTTGATGGCCTAGAAATATCATAGATCATTTAATTAAGTACTGCAAGTAGAACACACCTTTCCCTTTTAGTATAATCGTCCAATTTTTTGGTGTCTTTTTATAACCCTAGAAAAAAATAAAGCATCAATCCTAAAAAAATATTTAAAGTGCAAAATCTCCTACTAACGAAACCTTTTTCCAATATTGTCATAAAAACACCGTTTTTTTAATTTATTTTTTAATGTAATGCGGATTACAAATCTTTGGTTACGTTTATTTACAAAAACGCAACGACAAATGATTAAACATACTTTTCTCCACTTTAAAAATCATATTGGTATTTAAAATATTTTATTTTTTATTTTTATTTTTATTTTTATTTTATTTATTTATTATATTATATACGCCCTATATGGGCTTTTACATATTTAGTTTATAATATTCACACAGGTGCAAAACACATTTCAGTAACTGCACCAAAAACTAATAATGCACAGTAACAGAAAAAATAAAAAAATAACGGGTCCAATATCCACCAAGTCAATACTGACATTGATAACAAATAAGTAAATAATGTTAAAAGTTGTAGTTAACAATAATTTATAAACCAGGCAGAAACAAATCACTCATCCTCCTTTTGAAATTTGCCAAGTTTAGATTATTGTCAAATACATCCATATCATTTAAGTATTTGTTACCAAGACTGTGTAAGCGTTGAATTGGTGAATTTAAACTATAGTTAGAACGGGATAAAGATATGTAGAAAGTTAATGTCTGTCTTGTAGTTCGATTGGGTATGTACAAGTTTATTAAATGCAGGAGTTCAGAACAATTTAATTTACAGTTTAACAATTTTAGTAAAAAGGTTAGGTCGTTAATTTTCCGTCTGTTTTCTAATGTTGGAATATTTAAAATATTCATTAACGATGGGTAATTTATGTGCTCTAAAGGTATGTTTACTTTAAAATTTATGAAACGCAAAAATTTTCTTTGAATTCTTTCAATATTGTGAATATGTATTTTGTAGAAAGGCGACCACACTATGGAATTATGTTCAATTAAACTTCTAACTAGGGCTATGTACAATAATTTTATTACTTGTAACGATTGAAATTTTTTTATTGTTCTTAATATAAATCCTAAAGTTTTCATACCTATATTTACAATTTGTTGAATGTGAGCAGTGAAATTTAGTTTCTCATCCATTATAATTCCGAGATCTCTCATTTCTGTAACTCTTTGTAAATTAATTTGATTTACTGAATAGTCAAAAAAGAGAGACGTTTTCTTTCTGGAAAAGGTTAGAGTTTTACATTTTTCAACATTTAGATATAAATTGTTTTGTGAGCACCAGTTATTTAGCATGTCAATATTAAACTGAAGAATTTGACAGTGGTTTGAATCAGTTATTTCTCTATATAATTTAATATCGTCGGCGAATAGCAAAACTTTGACACCTTTAAAGCCGTTGACTATGTCGTTTATAAAGACAAGAAATAAAACCGGACCAAGGTGACTACCTTGCGGTACGCCACTAGTAGCGGAAAACGATTTGGATATAAAAGATTTTATTTTAACAAACAAGGTTCTATCTGATAAGTAACTACTTAACCACTTTAAAATATTTCCTCCAATTCCCAGGGCATGAAGTTTCCGGATCAGTACTTTGTGAGATACTTTATCAAAAGCCTTCGAGAAATCAGTGTATATACAGTCAACTTGTTTATTTTTTGCAAATGCCTCCAATATATAGTTTTGAAAAAGTAATAAATTTGTTGTAGTTGATCTACCTTTGATGAAGCCATGTTGTTGGTCATTTATTACTTCTATTAGTGTGGGATATATTTCATCCAGAACCAGAGATTCAAAGATTTTGGGTAATACAGATTGTATGCATATTGGCCGATAGTTTGAAATGTCAGTCTCGTCACCTTTTTTAAATATAGGGATAATAAAGCTGGATTTCCAGTAGATGGGAAAATATCCAGACGATAGGAGATGGTTAAATAGGATGCTCAGTGGCTTAGACAATACAGAGGAGCATTTTTTTAGGAAAATTGGCGGAATGGTGTCCGGGCCTGCAGATTTGTTTATATCTAGGGAACATAATTTCCTTTTAACAGATTCTTCCTTGATGAAGCAATTGGTTAAATGTGTGGTTTTTTTAAAAGTGTATGAGGGTATATTTTCTTCTGGTGTTTCATCATCATATACATTTTTGAAGAAATCTGAGAAAAGATTTGCAATATCTTGTGTACAGTTGGCGTATTTATCATCCATATGCATTTCTGGTGGATAGTCAGTACTGTCATTGTTTATTTTTTTAAGAAAATTCCAGAGATTGTTTGATTTTAAAGCTGTGTTCTCGATATAATTAATATGTGATTTGTAACAGATTTTAGAGAGTTCTTTGCATTTTTTTCTAGATTCACTGAAATTTGAATAGTCAATTTTTGAGTGAGTTTCTTTGAATTTTTTGTGAAGTTTTTTTTTTGTTGTAATGTGGCTATTAAATTTGATGAAAACCAAGTTGGATATTTATGGTTTTTAGGAATATATAGTGGTACATATGAGTTGATGGTGCTAGAAATTATTGAATATAAGTTTTCTAAAGACTTGTCAGTGTTCATGTCTGACAAAAAAGACCAGTTGACGTGAGAAAGATGGTAATTAATAGAATCAAAATCTGCTTTTTTATGGTTTAGAGTTTCTTCGACGGGTTTTGATTTGACATAACATACATTTAAATTAATATGAAGAGGGGGGTGATGATTATCAACCGGTAAGATTGGATCATTACATTTTTCAATTTGCAAGTTAGAATAGTTAGATATAGCTAGATCTAGTAGACGATCGTTTGTGTTATATATAAAGTTATGCTGGAAAAGATTTAAAAAATTTGTCATATCTAAAATCTCACGTGCACGATCATTTTCACTTTCATTTACAATGAAACCACTATCACTAGAATTCCATTTTAGGTTAGGGAGGTTGTAATCCCCGAGAATTATAATTTTAGAGTTGGGGTTGTAATGGTCTAACCATCATCATTTTCTTTTAATAGAACCCTGGAAAATATTTTTTTTTATATGCATAACTTTCATGCTAGAAAAGCTTAAGGGAGCGACATCTATCGACTTGTGGAGAGTTTGATTACAGTGAATTATAATCCAATAATTTTTGATTCATAAAACTCGTTGCAACATAAAACCACGAGATGGCAGTGGGAAGAAGACGTTCCCTCTTATAAATAAACATCACAGGATTGGGTGAAATCAACGAAAAAGTTACCAATCAAACGAGCGTTTTACATAAACAACAATTAGTGGTGACAGGACAAAGGAAATATTAATTATTTATGTGAATCGAAAGGGTTCAGATCAACGGCCTATAATGTAAACATTTCACTAGCGGTCGAACAGGACGAGAATAGGTCGTGAACTTTAAAGGAAACAATGGGAAATGCAGAGATGAATAACCATTGAAAATGGAAGTAGGAAGTAAAAATAATACGCAAAATGTTAATTACAAATAAAAAAACTACAAAGTGATGATTTATCTTGCACGGGGAAAGGTGTGTTTGCATTAGAATTTAGACAGAGAGACGTGTCATGTAAGGCTAAGCGGAAAAACAACGAATTAGAGAAAATAATTCAGAGAACAATAGCTTCAGCAGATGAAAAAGGGAAGAAACAAGAATTATACAGTATGGAAACTTCGGCAAACTTAAGAGGCGATTTAGGCGAGACTAATGTGAAATAGGAGTACAATTTTCTAATTTCAGGAACGTAGATAATTACAAGGGAGTGAAACTAGGCTGATTTTAGGTGATAAAAGGTATTAATTGAGTAGATTCGGGACATCAGATATTATGAAAATGTAGATGAGAAATGTATCAATCAATTATAAAATTTAAACTGAAGGAATTCAATAGAAATATTGAGATATATGGACTACTACTTTGAATATAGTTCGATACATTTAGGTAAAATTTTGAGGTTGTCAATGACTAATGTAAACAAGGCGACAAGAATTGTTTATTTAAGCGACCAGATGAACATGAAACTCAGGTGATAAAGAGACAAACAAACAATTAAGTTTATACAGGGAAGATAGGAATATTTATTTAAGGAAAAGTAATAAAAAATAATGAGTTTTCGATAAACTCTGATTTATATCGGTTTTTTACAAAAGTAATGGTTATTACCCATAATAATGAGTAAGCTAATGTGATATTGAGTTAGAGTGGAATGGAGAAAGGGGAGTGGCCAGGAAAGAAGTGAACGAACTCATATCTACCAGGTTTGGGGTAGGTAAATCGCAGGTAAAAACGCCAATAAATTAATACATAAAATTATTAAAGGTAGTGAAAAATCAATTAAGGATGATATCAATCGACCCGGATGAAAGTATAAGCAGACGACAGGTACATGCAAAAGGTGTAATACAGTTAGACCAGGAAGAAGCAGTGCAACACATTGAAAAATCATTCTGGAAAGGTATATTTATTAACTCAGGCAGGTGAGGTGGGGAAGAAATTATAAAGTGTTTACACCAATATTAGGATCAATTGAGAATTGCACGAAAATATGCGTTAATCGAATATTCACATGTTAGATCAGAGAAAAACCATGTTACCATCGGAAAATTCATAAATAAAAAGATATCGCATATCAAGATAACCAGGGACTAAGGGAATTTCTAAAATTGAACGATGTGAAGAAGGCGCTTCTTTAAATAAAATTCAATAATGACATAGTGGCTATGATACGAGATACCCGAGTTCATAGGCGACCAAAGAATAAGCGATAGATAATATTTTCAGAAAAAAAACATGAATCGAAATTTCCAATTCTATAATAAGGAACAGCAGGGCGATCTAGAGGAATGAACTAAATTCGATCCTGGCCGGAGTGAGGAAAAGTGATGGATTCAGAGGCGGGCCAGATTTTATCTAAATATTTACATTGAAGAATTACATTCGAAATTAGTGTTACTTACATATAGGTTTACGAGTTGGTAAAGAACATAATGTAATGTAGGTATGGAATGGAGTTAAATCCTTTTGATTCTAAGCTAGGTATATAAGGCAATGTAATGAGGGAATAGGGAGTTGGTCGCGAGAAACGCCGGGAAGATTAATTACGTGCCGATCGATATTGTGTAATTGTTTTGTTTTTGGACTTAGAAAAATTTCATTTGATTTGATTCTTAAAGTTTTAAATAAATTCTTTTAAATGGTTGTTGGATTGATTCAACAATAGTTTGATTTAATTCAATAATAATTTAATAAATATTGAAGTTTCTAAAATTCATTATAATTAAGTTGATACTAAAAATTACTTCTGTGAATTAATTAAAATTGGTGGTTTTAAGTGAAATTATAATAATCGAAAGTGTTTATAAATAAAGTGTTTGAATTGAAGTTGATTGGAGTCCGTCGCGAAATAAGTTGGAAGAAATAGTTGATTACGGGCGTATCGGTATTTAAGTGATTAAAAAAGTGTTTTTCTGGACTTCAAAAAAAAATTCCATCTTAAAATAAATAAAATATTTGTGTTTAAATTAATATTAAAATTTTCTTAAAGACAGTTCGTCTCGAGTTGATACGTCGTTAATTGCGTGCGGAGTGATTAAAAAGTGTTTTTCTGGACTTCAAAAAATTTCATCTTAAAATAAACAAAATATTTGTGTTTAAATTAATATTAAAATTTTCTTAAAGGCAGTTCGTCTCGAGTTTGAGATGGCCCCCCCCCCCTACTAGGCTTTAAAGATGTGATGGCCCGTCCTTCCTTCGTTTATGATTTAATTTAGCAATAGACTTTCGTTCGCGCCACCGATTTAAGATGACTCCTCTACTGCTGCCTTAAATTTTCCTAACTAATGTGATCGGAAAACCCTTTGTAGTTTTCCTTTCAATTGAGGTTTTTCTCCTCCTTGGCCAGCGTGTAACGTCTAGCCCTATGCTAACATTCGAGTGTTTCCGATTTTCATGATTTTCACGGAAATTTTGCACTCCAATGTGGTCAATTTCCCAAGCTTTTCCGGAGTCTACGTTGTGTTGTTTTTTGTTTCAGACTATTGGAAAAACAAGGCCTTATTTGTGGTAACCCCTATTCTTTGTAGCGTAGGCAGACTCTCGCATACCATTGACAGAATTCGTATTCCTAACATTCCTATCTTAGACTTTAATGTTCTGAACTCTCTATTATTATCCTACTATGCAATCTACGTTAATTTCCTATAGGAAGACTAGCATTTTCCTATCTTTACCCCTAAATTTTCTATTTTTCTTCTATCGTGAGTTTTAATGGGAAAACTTAGCTTCTGGGCTATACTAATTGCACTATTCCTGATCTATATAATACGACGTAGTTTCGATTTTAAATTTGGTATACATAGATGTAATGATCACAGTATTATCGCCTTTCCTCATCGTACTAAGTGTTATCTTACATGGATTAGTTTCAATGAATTTCATGGTTAAAAGGTACAGTTTACTTGTTTTGGCGCCATCTCCATCCTCTCCTAAATTTGGGAAAATTACATGATTAGGTTTTAGTTTACACAGCTTTTGTTATGACGAGAGATCGAATACGGTTTGTTTTGCTGCAATTCGGCTCCAGACCTACCCCTAAAGTACTCAGATGACCACGTTTCCGGTCAGTAACTCTCTCTTCACAGACATACAGCCCGACCAAACGGTATACGTAACCTCTTCAATTTTCAGTTCGTGCGCTATTGGTCATCCCCTGTACCGCGACGGAAAGAGCACCTTCCTTATCCATGGGTCCGAGACCCTCCGAATTCCCGTCCTCCAGACAGTTACATTTAAAGGAGATCAAACCGGTTCCGTCCCCTCGTCAAACAACATTATATACTTGCGAATTTTTGCAAAGTCCGGGTTGAAAGGCCGTCCTCCGCATCAAAAGTTTAGAGATAACCACGCTTAAATCAGCAATTATTTCTGCCCAATCGATAGGTACAAATTATAAATATATGTAAACAATACGAGTTTTTATAATCCACAATACTCCAGTTTTCCCAGAAAATTGTGGATCTGACATCTCCAACACAGGTCGTGAATCTGTGCCAGATATTCAGACATATTACATAAGAATATACGTAAAAGTGATAATACAATATATATGATATATTACTTTTTGGTTTGGTTGACAGGTTGGTTTAATGAGACCCTGCTATCTCATGTAGTTTGAATTTAACTGTAGATTGATTTTTGTTTGGAGAAAAAGGTAGGACTCCAAAAAGCCCAAAATTTGCAAGGCCTGAACCTTGAAAACCTAAGTCGAAGATAAAATTAATTTTATAACATAACTTGGGAACGTATTGTCGACGAATGATTATGCTTATTTTGATATTTTTAATAATGTGGGTTTTTGTTTGTTCTGTTGAATTCATCAATATGTTCGAACGGGTGTGGAGCGCCTTTGAATTGAATCTTTCTATGAAAATGGCGCTATAAAATTATGTATGTACGTAAACTACAAATACGTGATTTCTAAAAGATGATAATTCATCGCAAAAGATGATAGTTATTTTCAATTAAATGTCGACGTTTGTTAAGGTACTTATTCTTCGTAAGATGTACTGAAATTCGAATATATATATACATACTTATACGTATCTACATACTTCGATAAAAGAAGGGTGTGGTTTGGAATGTTGACCTAGTTTTAATAACAGTCGAGGATGTGTGTCATTGAGATATGTGACAGTTATTAAGTGTCAGAGACCCCCGTCAGGAAGCATAACAATTAGGATTCATTGGTTTGTTTTAGAATGATAACGATCTTTGAATTAATAAAATCGTTTGGGTTGTTGGTAATTTTAGTAACGTTAGTTTTGAATTTATATGTTAGGAAAATATATATATTAATAAAATAAATTGTTTTTTATAGGAGATATACATAAATATAATAATTGGTTTTATATATATACATATTAAACATTGTATATACCTAAACATAAAATAAATAACGGCCATATAGATTTGATAGATACATTATACACTTTCTATATATATATACCTATACACACACATACATACTCTTAGTAAAGGCCAAGTCTTTAGCCGAAGTTATTTCACTACACAGTGAAATACCTATAAAGGATGTTCTGAAGTTGTTGACTATGAATTAACTCGATAAAGACAATTATACAGGTAGGTATCTACCGGAAATTTTTATAAATACTTAAATGTATTTATGGAAAAAAAATAGGTATTTTTGAATATTTAAAAGTCAAGTGCTGGTAATGAGTGAGACAATTGAATTATCTATAGTACTAGTTTAATTATAATTCAATGCGAAAGGAAAGATTTATCGTAAAATATCTCATGAAGGTAGCACAAATATTTGATTAGAACGGCTTTGTTCAAGTATACAAAACATTCACTCATGATAGATAACGGTCGTATAGTATTGACCTATATATTAAACATTAAATATAAATATATATATATACATATTTACATATACACACATACAATACATGTACTTATAAGTCATTAGAAATATAATTCATATCTCCATCCTCGCCTTCCCCGGGATCCTGAAAACTTGTATATTATTTTGACTCACCTGAATTCCGACAAATTCATAATTTTTCCAGACGGGTTATACACGCCAATATGAAGATTCAGAAAATATTGAACTTCCCTGCCTGGAATGTTTAATCTAAGTTAGAAATATTTACTTAATACAATCTAGTGTTTCCTAATTTCAATTCGTGATCTACCGATTTGTACTATTTCTTCAAATTTAATGATCTCTCAATCCGTATATTATTAAACAATATTTAAATTTTTGTTGTTTTATTTTCCTATTTTATTCTTTGTACTCACGTAATTCTCTTTACTAACTATTAATTAAATCCGTAAACCGAACGCTTGGTAATATTTTAGAGCTTTATTATTTTTCTTTGACGAAATTAATCCCACGCTAGGTATTAAAATGAATTATATGAAACTAAGACTCAGCTGTTTTTAAACTTTCACTAAATTATTTTAAACGCAATTATATTTAATTTTT
The DNA here is from genome assembly GCA_022606495.2 of Halesus radiatus. Lineage (NCBI taxonomy): Eukaryota > Metazoa > Arthropoda > Insecta > Trichoptera > Limnephilidae > Halesus > Halesus radiatus. The sequence goes on along the minus strand of JAHDVE020009506.1, from coordinate 2,651 downwards.
CTTAAACTCGTAATAAATTCAGTTCAACATAAAATATGAATTAAATCATATTTCATTTAAACAATTTTAATTAATTCACAGAAGCTAATTTTAAAAATCTTTAAACAAATAACATTATTAATTTTAGAAATTTTCAATATTTATTAAATTATTATTATTATCACATTGCTCTAACAGTTTTGAGAAAATTAATTTAATTACAACTTTTATAATCTTTAACGTAATTTAAGTATTATTAATTTTTAGGAAATTTCACTATTTATGAAACTATTATTGTATTAGATCAACAAGAGAATTTATTTTAATACAATATTAATTCGAACACAAAACACTTTATTTACTGGGTCACTTTTTTATATCACTTCACTTAAATATAATGAATTTTAGAAGACTTCGATTCAAACACTTTATTTATAAACACTTTCGATTATTATAATTTCACTTAAAACCACCAATTTTAATTAATTCACAGAAGTAATTTTTAGTATCAACTTAATTATAATGAATTTTAGAAACTTCAATATTTATCAAAATATTATTGAATTAAATCAAACTATTGTTGAATCAATCCAACAACTATTTAAAAGAATTTATTTAAAACTTTATTTAATTGTAAGAAACAAATCAAATGAAACTTCCTAAGTCCAAAAACAAAACAATTACTTAAAATCGGCCAGCACGTACTTTAATATTTTCTCGCCCGGCGTATTCGCGACTAATCCCATATTCCCTCATTACATTGCCTTATATACCTAGCTTAGAATCAAAAGGATTTAACTCCATTCCATACCTACATTAAATTATGTCCTCTATTAACTCGTAAACCTATATGTAAGTAATACTAATTTCGACTGTAATTCTCCAATGTAAATATTTAGATAAAATCTGGCCCGCCTCTGAATCCATCACTTTTCCTCACTCCGGCCAGGATCGAATTTAGTTCATTCCTCTAGATCGCCCTGCTGTTCCTTATTTTAGAAATTCCCTTAGTCCCTGGTTATCTTGATATGCGATATCTTTTTATTTATGAATTTTCCGATGGTAACATGGTTTTTCTCTGATCTAACATGTGAATATTCGATTAACGCATATTTTCATGCAATTCTCAATTGATCCTAATATTGGTGTAAACACTTTATAATTTCTTCCCCACCTCACCTGCCTGAGTTAATAAATATACCTTTCCAGAATGATTTTTCAATGTGTTGCACTGCTTCTTCCTGGTCTAGCTGTATTACACCTTTTGCATGTACCTATCGTCTGCTTATACTCTCATCCGGGTCGATTGATATCATCCTTAATTGATTTTTCACTACCTTTAATAATTTTATGTATTAATTTATTGGCGTTTTTACCTGTGATTTACCTACCCCAAACCTGGTAGATATGAGTCCGTTCACTTCTTTCCTGGCCACTCCCCTTTCTCCATTCCACTCTAACTCAATATCACATTAGATTATTGTTTACTATGGGTAATAATCATTACTTTTGTAAAAAACCAATATAAATCAGAGTTAATCGAAAACCCATTATTTTTTATTACTTTTCCTTAAATAAATATTCCTATCTTCCCTGTATATTTTTAATTGTTCGTTTATCTCTTTATTGCCCGAGTTTCATGTTCATCTGATCGCTTGGATAAACAATTCTTGTCGCCTTGTTTACATTAGTCATTGACAACCTCAAAATTTTACCTAAATGTATCGAACTATATTCAAAGTAGTAGTCCATATATCTCAATATTTCTATTGAATTTCTTCAGTTTAAATTTTATAATTGATTGATACATTTCTCATCTACATTTTCATAATATCTGATGTCCCGAATCTACTCAATTAATACCTTTTATCAACTAAAATCAGCCTAGTTTCACTCCCTTGTAATTATCTACGTTCCTGAAATTAGAAAATTGTACTTCTATTTCACATTAGTTCCGCCTAAATCGCCTCTTAAGTTTGCCGAAGTTTCCATACTGTATAATTCTTGTTTCTTCCCTTTTTCATCTGCTGAAGCTATTGTTCTCTGGATTATTTTCTCTAATTCGTTGTTTTTCCGCTTAGCCTTACATGACACGTCTTTCTGTCTAAATTCTAATGCAAACACGCCTTTCCCCGTGCAAGATAAATCATTTCTTTGTAGTTTTTTTTATTTGTAATTAACATTTTGCATATTATTTTTACTTTCTACTTCCATTGTCAATGGTTATTCATCTCTGCATTTCCCATTGTTTCCTTTAAAGTTCACGACCTCTTCTCGTCCTGTTCGACCGCTAGTGAAATGTTTATATTATAGGCCGTTGATCTGAACCCTTTCGATTCACATAAATAATTAATATTTCCTTTGTCCTGTCACCACTAATTGTTGTTTATGTAGAACGCTCGTTTGATTGGTAACTTTTTCGTTGATTTCACCCAATCCTGTGATGTTTATTTATAAGAGGGAACACCTTCTTCTCACTGCCATCTCGTGGTTTTATGTTGCAACGAGTTTTATGAATCAAAATTATTGGATTATAATTCACTGTAATCAAGCTCTCCACAAGTCGATAGATGTCGCTCCCTTAAGCTTTTCTAGCATGAAAGTTATGCATATAAAAAAAAATATTTTCCAGGGTTCTATTAAAAGAAAAGGATGATGGTTAGACCATTACA
>JAHDVE020009505.1:0-31071 GCA_022606495.2 Halesus radiatus | reverse complement strand
ATGGCTCACCACATTTTTAATATATTTTGTTGGTTGAAGGAGGAACTCAAATATTTTTCAGGTTTTTTGTAACATCAGAATATTAATAATTATTTTATAAAACAAAAAGGTAATATCCAGTAAGGTGTCAAATCCTTGAGGAAACGAATCCCTCCAAAAAGTCATACGGCGAATTTTTTTATCTCTTACATTGGATAACCTATATTACATCAACCCTCTTTGATTCCGAGCACCCCGTGAGGCAATACTACTGAAATTGCTGGCTTCCCCAGTCACATTCACAGTAGACTCTCGATATTCCGGGCTCGTCTTAACCAGGAAGCGGTATTTATAAATATTTTATTTTTTAAGAACGACAAACATTCCCATTCCCAACTTTATTAGTATGAGAGAGGCTTGTAACGGCTAAATCCCTCAAATAGATGGCGTCGAGACAAATTATGTCTACATTTTTTGATTAACTTGGCGGGTTTGCGATAAGCCAACGTAGCTCAACGGTAGAGCATCTGACCGGACATTAGAAGGGTGCGGGTTCGAGTCCTGCCGGCGACATTTATCTTTGCTCGGAAGGTTTTTTCAATTTGGATGAGTGTTTTAGATTAATAATTATTGTTTATAAAAATAATAATTGTTACCCTTTGCGCTATGCACAAAAATCTTGTCTTAGTTTATCAATTAATAAATATTTGACAAGTCAAAGCAATTTTCACCAATAAAATGTAGACATAATTTGTCTCGACGCCATCTATTTGAGGGATTTAGCCGTTACAAGCCTCTCTCATACTAATAAAGTTAGTTGTTTACAGGTGAAAATATAATAAAAACAGTAATTATTGAATGGAACACTAGTATATATTGATTAACTTGGCGGGTTTTGCGATAAGCCGACGTAGCTCAACGGTAGAGCATCTGACCGGACATTAGAAGGGTGCGGGTTCGAGTCCTGCCGGCGACATTTATCTTTGCTCGGAAGGTTTTTTTCAATTTGGATGAGTGTTTTAGATTAATAATTATTGTTTATAAAATAATAATTGTTACCCTTTGCGCTATGCACAAAAATCTTGTCTTAAGTTTTTAAGAACTTTAGTTTATCAATTAATAAATATTTGACAAGTCAAAGCAATTCTCACCAATAAAATGTAGACATAATTTGTCTCGACGCCATCTATTTGAGGGATTTGGCCGTTACAAGCCTTTCTCATACTAATAAAGTTGGTTGTTTACAGGTGAAAATATAATAAAAACAGTAATTATTGAATGAAACACTAGTATATATTGATTAAACTTGGCGGGTTTGCGATAAGCCGACGTAGCTCAACGGTAGAGCATCTGACCGGATATTAGAAGGGTGCGGGTTCGAGTCCTGCCGGCGACATTTATCTTTGCTCGGAAGGTTTTTTCAATTTGGATGAGTGTTTTAGATTAATAATTATTGTTTATAAAAATAATAATTGTTACCCTTTGCACTATGCACAAAAATCTTGTCTTAAGTTTTAAAGAACTTTAGTTTATCAATTAATTGATTAAAAAACTAACTACAAAAAGTACATTTTTATAGAAAAAAAATTCTGAACATTGATTCATACTTTTACACGCAACATTTTTCGCTTATAATGATGTTGGTAGGAAGGTTTTTGAAAATGTTAGGTTTTTCTTAACACGCAGGCCTATTCTGGTTCTTTTTAAGGATAAATTCATATCCTTTTCCTTCGCTTAAAGATATTTTGCTTAAATGCGATTCAGATTACATGCAATGACAACACATTTTTATAGGAGCTTCTGGTTTAATTATCACAGTATTATTAAAAAACTATAGGTGTATTACACATGTACTTTATTATTACTTACTTTACACGTGTAGTTTATTATAATTTTTAGATTTTAAATCAATTTCATCCGATGTTTGTTCGTAATCTCATCACTTTTATCTGACATTTCGGGCTTTTGGAATAGATACTTTACAAACATTGCAATTTTAACCCAGAAGCAACCGATTCTTTTTAAATTAAGAAAAAAAATTCCGAACGACAGCTCAAATCATAAAATTTTACTAGATAATCGACTCAAAATGTGTTGTAGACTCACCAGTTTCCCGCTCGTTCCACGAATTTCCGTACACCATGTATAACACTATGTAAAAAAGATATATTCACCCATGCGTCTACATTATATATAGACAGTACTTACGTACATAAATAAGATTTCCTGATTTGCCGGGAAATCTGTTAAGTGGGTGTTTTTCACAAATTTTCCCGGGAAATCGGAAGTCCTCTGTATATGTGATGCCATACATATTGAGCATTACTCTCAAAAACCGTAACAAGACGTGTTGTGTTTACTGTCAAAAGTCACAACGTAAAAATAGATTCCGTATTTTCCTATCAACGTAACAACGGTCTCCGTAGAGCAGTGGTCTGCGCATCAAACTTTGATTATAAAGGTTGTCAATTGTATTCCCACTGCAGCGTTAAAGCGTTTTTTAAAAGAATGTCTTATGTTTTAAATGACCAAAATATTTTAATTCTTCTTTCTTTCATCATAATAAGTGGAAAATGATGGGTAAGCAATGACGGAAGATTTATCTAGGCTGAAAATTGTAACGCGATTCTTGGATAGGAACTCGACGCTTTGGACCACTTGACCATCTAGCGGATCAAATCGATTATGGATTTCCTATGTAAACTTGAACGTTGTTACTCGTAGTCTGTATTGACTGCTAATTTGGTGAATATTACATTAAAAATTCTTTATAATTGTATTAAACTCATGTAAAAGTCTTATATGAGTAGTTATTTTACTAAAATGGTTGAAATGATGAAAAACCTACATTCAGAATCGAAACATTGGTTGCTTGAAATAGGTTGTTTAAACATTGTTTGGCGACCAGATCTGAATAGCCAAGTTATTCTCCATCTTCTTCTTCTTCATCGCCTTGCCTCCCCGCCCCCTTTAACCCAGTAGTACACCTTACTGGATCCGGGTAGTTGGGACTCATTTGTCAATTTGCGTAATGCCGTATTATTAAAAACGTACCTCAAAAATTAAAAACGAAAACTAACCAATCGATCCGTTCGGAAAATGACGTGTACTGTTTGATTCTAAGAATTAGTCCTTGATTCGGCGCCAGTTGTCAAAATTCCCGCCGTTTTTTGTTTGCCATATGACAAAATTAAAGGCGTGTGTATTTACTGGTCTCGCCGCCAGGGCCGCCCTACGCCACTCGCACTTTTATAGGGGTCGTAAAAGCACACGTGGAAGGGATGGCACCGGGGGTATCGATACCGAGGGTAAAGCCTTATTTCGAAGGCTTTCACAATCTGAAATACCAGGCGGAGACATGGGTAAATGTCTGTAACACAACACACTAGCTAGATCTGCTATATGATATGATTGTGAAATACTCTCAACATAGTTCTACTTACTCCAATTCTACTAACTTGGCTATTGACATCAGGAAGCCTATTCTGTTTTTTCTTTTTAAGGAATATTCTTCAACCTTTTCCTTAGGTTTAAAGACTTCTTGATTAACTGCGGTTCCGGTACTCTCGGATGACAGCTGTCAGCTGTCATTTAGCGAATGATATTCATTAAAAATATCAATATTTGTGTAGTTTTATCAAAAAAAAAATTCAATTTAAACTAATTTACAGTGTTAATTATAAGTTAACAATGTTATGTATAAGCTAACAATGTAATAAACAATGTTAGCAATGAAACAAGTAAAACAATGCACAACGGCAGGCGGCGGCATAGGTATACCACGGCGGCAAATGTCACTTTTAGAAGTATTTACAGAATAAAAAGATCATTACTATCTAGTGCGGTAGCTACCCTCGTATAAAACGTCATTCTTCGTTAAAAGGCGTATTTATTCCATAAAAAATATAATTGGATTAAAATGCATTATAATAAAATGTAATTCGACCCCTCTTATATAAAGTAACATCAAAATCGGAAATTCACAGGAAAATGTTTTAAAGAGACGTTCGGCGCAAGTCGAGTTTTTGATTATTTTGCACCAAATTTGGGACCTTCATTGTCAATTGCGTCCCAAATTTGGTGCGAAATGATCAAAAGCTCAACCTACACCAAACTTCTGTCTCTTTAAACCACTCTCCAAAGCTTCGATTTTGGAGTTACGATACTTTACGTAGGAGGGGTCGAATTGTTTTTAAAAGTTTTGGTTTAAAAACTTGTGTCACTTGAAGATATTTCATCAATTTGTATTTTCAAATAATTTCTTAACAATCTGTTAAAGATTTTTTTTTACTATGTCTCTCCGGAACTTCGCAGCTAAGTACAAAGTTTTTAAGCCTAAGTTAAAGGATGAGGAAGTTTCCTTAAAAGGAACCAGAATAGGTGACTAATGCTATTTCAAACAACACAATGTTTCAATTCTCAATGGTGGTCTTCCACCAGGGTGATACTGAACGTATCTACCACTCTGAGAACGTGCCGCAAATATTCTATTTTATTACTCGCTTACTTAAATTTGAAAGTACAAACAAAAAATAATACAAAATATTTGCACCTACCGGGATTTGAGCCCTTGACATAAAAAGTGACTTAAAATTTATTTATTTATTCCGGAATGTGAGGAGGTTAGTGCAGTCCCACACATCCCATAAAATATACAAATAACATAGATAATATATGTTCTTAAAAATGGAAATGTTAAGAGAACATATTAGAGGTTACTGAATTATTGTACTTGAGATTGATGGAGCTAATACATTTCTCCATCTTGCTTCTATGCTGGAATCTGGACTCTGGTGGGATTCGATGATGAGAACATTTCCGGACATTTAATGATTATGCACAAATCAATCTGTCATAATATTATTTTTAATATCATACTGAACATCATTAAAATGTTATTGGTTACTACATTCGAGGGTCCATCTTCTTTGACACGTCTGAAAGTGCATTAAATTACCATGTCGGGGTTGCAATCAGAGAAGCCACGTCAATAATGGTCTAATCGATCATATGGGCGCTAGCGGAAACTGCATTGAATGAACGTATTATTGCGATATTTTCGCACGGAGAGCACTTGTTCATTAATTATCATTCCAGTACCATGCAAAGTAGTGTCGTGGCTTGTCATAGAGTGGTGTGGTGTGGGAATTTGATCATTTTCCATTCCACCAAAATATCTTATGCTGTATTTGAAAATAAAATAAAATTCCAAGTGCTTAATTTTTTTTTTAAATACTGATACTTTCCGAAAAGTGATGATTCTACGTCATATTTTATTATTTTTGTTTATTTATTTAAAGACATACAACAATGCATTGCATTCCCAAGAGTTATCAGTTCAACTCATTTTGGGACTGTTAATTTTTGCTACATAATATTAATTTTATCAAAGTTTTCAAGGCAAACATGAAAATCAAAATATAAAAAACCAAAAAAAATATACGCATATACGATAGGAAAACAACATAAATAGATGTACAGGCTCGAAACATACAGACACAATAGAAATACATAACAACTTTATTGAATTGCAATTCATTTTTTGTTTCTATTTGTAGATGTAACACAATATAAGTCAGATTATTTGTAATTTGTTCATAATTAACGATTTACATCTTTTTTTTTATTATAGCTTAAAAACCTCATTGTAATGCTTTGATCATTAAAGAAAACATTGACAAATAACCTCAAATCAAATATGAACAAAAAGACACAGAAAACAACAAAAGGAAACGGCCGCATCTAGGCCTCGAACCAAGGACATCTCTGTCGATCGATGGCCCATATAAATAAAAATAGGATAGACATATTCAAGACATTATTTAGATGACAAATTAATTTGGGTAGAATCTTGTAGTCTAACTAACTAACTAACTAACCATCACGCCGTTTCCCCGCAGGGGTAGGCAAAGAGGACGGACCGCCAAACAACTCGATCTTGGCATACACTTCTTGCTTCATTCACATTCATACAACGCCTCATACATTCTCTTCTGTTATTCCGACTTCTGACATGGCCCGACTCGAGTATTTGATTCGCTTGATCGTGCCATGTCTTCCTCGGGCGTCCCCGGGCTCTTCTTCCATTCACATTCGCGTCATATATTCTCCTTACACTCCTTTCTTCGTTCATTCGCTCTGCATGCCCAAACCATCTAAGCGTCCCTTTCTTAATCTTGCTCACTACGCTTACATCAGTCTTGCATTCTTTACGAATCTCAACATTTTTCGCATGATCATACATGGTTTTACCACATTCGTCTCAGAGATCTCATTTCTACAGCATTCAGTCTACTTTCATCCTACATAGATGTAATAAGTAATAAGATGTAATAAGATATTAACCAATAGAAATATAGCATCCAAAAATACATGGGAATTAATGATATTAACAATTCTTAGATTGAAGTATGATATCGATAAAAATGACGAATATCAATATGGTAGTTTTAGCTCAGTTCGGCAGAGCGCTATTCCCGAATATACTATGGGGTCCTGCAGATGCACCCGTTAACTTTTTTGTGTCTCTTCTGTTTCGCATTTCATTTGAGTTTTGGTAATATCTTCAATGATATAGATTAACATGTTTTAATAAATGAATTAAAAATTACTTTGTAGTCACCACTTTATTAATATACACTTAAACATGTTTCGAGGGCGATGCTTTCTTCATCAGAAATATATAGAATAGTAAAAAATAATAATGTCAAGTATAGACAAATGATAAACATAGAACAACAATAATTTTTAATTCGTTTATTAACAATGATGCCACAAAGTGAATACCAATCTTTTGAAGAAATTATAATATCTTTTATTCGTTTTCTTTATGTCTACTCCTTATTAACTTATTATGTTTTATTTTACATATAATTCAAATGAAAAAACACATACTACATTTGCAACACGTTCCAGAGTCGTACATCTCTTAGAAAATATAGTAGCGGTGAAAGTCCACCTTTAAGATTTGAAACGTTCCTTGGAATAGAAATAGCCGTGTTTAATGACCAGATCTGAATAACCTGATATTTGGCAAAAATTTTCGTCCCCATCTCCTTCCTTTTTCCATTATCATCAGCCTCAGAAGATATCCCAGTTGGGGATGTCATAGTCCCACTAGCTCTAGATAGTTAGGATTGCGGTATTTACATTTAAAAATTTTGAAGGGCGAGACTAATGGACGACCTTCGCGGCAGAGCGGAAAGTAGGTAACTGCATATTCAGATCTAATCGCTACACATAACTAAAACAAGTTCAAACAATTTTCTCGATTCTGGATGATGTTCTTCCATACAGGGCCGATACTGACGTTTTCATGTGATGGTGTACAAGATTTCCATCTGTCCGGAGCCAATTGATCTAGATATATAGTATGGAATTTAGAGAGGGTAAGTTATTTAAAGCGGAAACGTAAAGTCTCGCATCTGAATAATATTTCCATCTACTCTCTTCTACTTCAAAAGTAATCATTATAAATACAAAATTTGATTACACGTACATGAAATCAATAAATTAAACCGGCTGCTTCATGGTTCATAGACAAGTAGCTTAGCACTGTGCCACGGAGGACGTCATACAAAATGAAATATTAGACTACTCGTAATTTTTTTGTGAAAACTAGACAGTTTGTTAATATTACTTTATCTTCTCTTAATTGCTCACTCGCATCTCCTGAAACTTCTAGTAAAATCGCCTCACGGCTATTGCCAAAACATTTCAAAACAAATTAAACGATTGTACTGGATAATAATAAAGGTAAAAGCGATTGGAGGAAAGCCAAACGCATTTATCCCCTTGCTTATAAGGCCGATATTGTCAGTGTATATTTTACCAGCCTGTACCCACTTTTACTAGGTACTTTACTGTTCTGTGAACTGCCGGACGGACCCGTGGGTGTTTTCAAATGCTACCAGTGGTAAACAGTCGCCAATCATCCCCTAGTTTGCGTGGGAAGGATGGCGTAACTGGGGGAGTAAAAAATACATAATGCTTTAGAGGAATCTAAACTTCAATTAGCAAATGCTTTTACTATAACTATATTAAGAAAGGCACATTAATAGTCAATCGTGAGGTCAATCCTCTGCTAGCTATGCCCTTTATCTTTACATAAGAAATATTTTCCATATGTAATAATGGTATTAGGAGGAATTCAATATTCACAAGTTATTCTCCTTAGCCTGTGATTTTATGTCTATGTTTAAAAAATATATAACAATGCATGAAGTATAACACAAAATGGATGCTCAAAATTTTACCACATTTTTGTTGGCACCACTTGTTTTTACAATTCATTGCAGCACTTTTCATTGAATGCCATTTGAACAGACATTTTTTAGATTCATTGCGTGTTTAACAATATTTTTTTCTGATATTCCAACGTTTTCATGACCTTCCATTTAAGGTTATAGTTGCCTCACGTGGACCTTTTCTAATAATTTGAAACTTTTCTGCAACATCTTTCTGGAATAAAGTATAAACCCCCAAAGTACGTTTCCTTAGAACGTGCTCTTGCTTTTCCGCCCACAGTGCTTCCCGTAGCCAAATGTCACACAGAGGGTTTAAAGGGGAGAGGGACGTCGAAGGGGGATTATTTCTTAATTCGAAATAATGATAATATTAATACGCAATACGATAAACATAATCTTTTTAAAATGATGGACATATATTGATCATTTAAAATTTTTTTTAAAAGGCATTTAGCATTTACCAAAATCAAATCTGAAATGTAACCTTTTTCCGACAATCATTCGTATGTTTTAAAAAACATTTTAAAATGTTGATTATCCTCAAAAAATACTTTAAAGATTTTTCTTTAAAATGTCGAGAAGAAATTAAAAAAAAAGGTGAAGTTTAGTTTTTCAGAAACACTATTTTTAATTATTAATTATTTTTGTTTTTAATTCGTAGAACTCCACATAACATATTTTATTTGTTTTTTATTTAATATTAATCAAATTTAATAAAGTTTTTATTAAGTTACTCCTGGCCTTGAACGCCGAAACAGCTGTCACAATAATAAAAACTAAAATTCTTATAGATCTTAATAAAAACATTATTAAATTTGGTTTCCATTAAATTTTTTTAAAAATCTATTTTTAATGTTTTTTTTTATTTTTAAAAACGGATTACAAAACTTTGGTTAAATTTATTTTTAAAAACGTAGCGGAAAAAGATCCCAATTATTTTTCTCCACTTTTTTTAAATTACATGTAACGTTTTTGTGAAACGTGGGACGGCGAGAAAAAGTCGTATTTCTGATTTTATTTTCAAAAATGAATGTAAATTAAAAAATATGTAATAAAAATCTTCCTCTTTAAAAACATTATTTTTTTCGTATTGCATAATAATATTATCATTATTTCTAGATAATAAATAATCCCTTTCCGACGTCCCTCTCCCCTTTAAACGTAGCATTCATTGAAGTGTCAAGTACTTTTTATAAGGTACTTCGCGGAAGAACAGGGTAGAAAAAGTTGGGGATTTAAAAAATGTTTTTGTGTTTGCAATACGCTTCTGTTTTAAATAATAAATGAATTCTTATCACAGATTTTTTTTTAAATGGTTCCAAATTAGTTTAGTATGGTTACCTTCTGTAAATATAGTTTACTATAGACAATTTAACTTTGTAGCTATTCATACTAATTGGTCAATTTTTTTTATTCTTATCAGATTCCACTTATATAACAGTCTTCCAGAATATGTTAAATTGTCTAATTCCTTGCGGAGAGGGATTATTCATTATTTCTAGATAATAAATAATCCCTTTCCGACGTCCCTCTCCCCTTTAAACGTAGCATTCATTGAAGTGTCAAGTACTTTTTATAAGGTACTTCGCGGAAGAACAGGAAAGAAAAAGTTGGGGATTTAAAAAATGTTTTTCTGTTTGCAATACGCTTCTGTTTTAAATAATAAATGAATTCTTATCACAGATTTTTTTTAAATGGTACCAAATTAGTTTAGTATGGTTACCTTCTGACTTTTTAAAAAAATGTTAAAATGGTTGTGTTAGCCGAAGATTGCTAATAATTTTTTCACATCTTTATTGTTCTTAAAGTAATTCCATATTATAATATACATGTGTGACATCATAAGATTTCTCATTAAAACAGTCACCCTACATCGTTTACTTCATTATAATGATTTCTCATACCTTCTAACCGCTTTAGTACCCATATGTATGAAACATTTTTCTAACAATAATGATCTATCGATATTCAAATATTAAAAGCCACATTCGAATAATTCATACTAATTTATAAATCTTTATTTTTCGTGTTACAATGTGTGATTTTTTTAATGAAATTGTTAACCTCGATACATGCTTAGTTCTAGTGAAGATAAAAATGGAATTGTAAATAATTAGTGTAACATGTAAACTTTACATTGTAAAAAAACAGTATATAAATAAATGACCTACGACATAATATGTCTATAAGCAGGTATATGACGAAACTGTGACCTTCTATCTAAAAGGTTATTTGATTTTTTTTATTATGAAAGCAGGATAGATTACGAAACTATGAAACAAAACAAGCAAACAATTTTCACACATATGAGCTTAAAGTGATATTAAATCAGAAATTTTGTTGAAACCCTATATTTAATCCACATTGTTAAATATCATTATGAAAATCATTGTAGAAAATAATATTACCATAACCCAAACGAAACATGAACACGGAAAAAAACGACATAAAATAAAAAGATTTCGGTTGCATCTGGGACTCGAACCCAGGACCTCTGCCTATCCGGGGCAACCGCTTAACCAACTTCGCTAATGAGACCAATTCAATTTATGTCATATTCATCTATATCATATCTCAAATTCAAGATTTGTCAATATTATTCTCCATTTTCAATCCCATATTATTGGCAGCTACCTTTATAATCATTATGAAGTTCCATTTTCGGTAAATTGATAAATGAAAGTCGACGGCTTACTTTGTCGTATCGATTCCGCCTAGTTATCAATGTATCGTGTTCCCAGAGGCCTACTCCGGGAAGACAAAATGCTCGAGTATTCAGGAAGTGGTCACAGGGAACATAATATGATTGAGATCTGGCATTATATAACATGTTCATTTATATTATATCGGGTACATTTGGCTTCGACGCTAGCTTGTCCCGTTCTGTTCACAGTGAATTACCAGTATACGGAGGTGATTAATTGATTTAGGGTGAGAAAGTGACTTCAATGTACTAGTAGAGAAGATGATTGAGTTAGATTTACCATTGTAGTGTATCAATTAGTCAATGCAAGTGATCGTCAGTTGTGGTAAGCGTTACAAAACCATTAAAACTCAATGTTATCAATAAAACTCAATTGTCCTGGGTTCGAGTCCCAGATGCGACTGAAATCTTTTTATTTTCTGTTGTTTTTTCGGTTTCGTGGTTCATTTGGGATGTGTTAATATTATCTTCTTCGATGATCAAGTATTTGATTCACTTGATCGTGCTATATCTTCCTCGAGCATCCCCGTCTTTTTCCTCTATTCATATTCGCATCCTCCTTACGCTCCTTCCTTCGTTCATCCGTTCTACATACCAAAACCTCAATCTTACTCATTCCGCTCACATCAGCCTTGCATTTTTCTTGCATCGATGTAGAACCTATTAAATCTATGGCAGTCGTTCCCCCTAACTCTAGAAATAATATTATGTGTTATTATGAGTTTATTGTATGAAGGTAGTAGTAACGGGAGCAATCTAGGAACTATAGAACCTTCTCCTCCGCCGCAGGTAATTCAGCGGACAGTGCGGCGGACAGGTTACTCGGGTAACCGAGGCAGTGTAGGCAGGTAGGCCAAGGAGTATAGCGAGGAACTGATTAAATAAGACGCTGCTCCGTTCATATTATTACGTCGCTTATGGCTAGCTCAAAAGCCTCTTGTACATTTTGTATAATACGGCGTTTCATTCACGTTTTCGCGATGGAGTTTATTAACGTTAGTGGAGAGTTATACAGAGTAAATTGGTTTTCACGACGAATTAACTATTTAAAAAAATATTAATTGATGGGATGATTGGTCGAGCGGTCCATAGCATCGGGTTTCCTCACAGGTACTTAGGCGTCGCAATAACAATCCTACGTCCTTCGTAATCGCACAAGCAACATTGTACGCTTATACTGATGGTAGTAGGAGGAATTAAAATATTTCCATATGTTATATACTATATTATTTTAGTATTAGAGTTAAGGAACACCTAAGGTGTTTAAATAATAACAGTTATTCTGAATTTACAAATCATATTTTAGAAACCAATCATTCGTTTGATATAAATAAAGGTTTAAAAATATTACATACAAATACAACCGGTTTAGAATTAGATAAATTTGAAATTTTAGAAATAAGAAAAAGTATTAATAGCGAATTAAATTTAATAAATAATCAATTTTTTTATTTTAATTCTTAAATTTATTTTCATATTAATATTAAAAATAATAATAATTTTTTTTAAATTTCTAATATAAATGTATTATTAAATGTTTTATAATTATTTCGTTATTAGCATTTTTGATCAATTACTTACCTACTTTAAATCATTTGTGTTTATTTTTATAATTTGTATATTCTTAAATTACTGTTCTAATTTTTATCATTTGTCTATACTTAGTATTCATATATTCCTGAGGATGAGGATAGCATTGCTATCGAAATATGTAGAGATATTTATTTATTTTTATAAAAGTGGTGTAAACAAAGTACATTTTTATTATTTAATTAAAATATTCCCAGTTAAGGTTATTCGTCATTTAATTCGTAGGTCATTTTTTTAAACAAGGCAATAAAACGAACGACTTAATATTGTATTTGAGTAAGCCGGAAATTTTAAGTACCGACAAATCGTATGTATGTGTGTTCGTATCGTAATCCAACTACGCTCCTCATTTGAGGGTACAAAACATATCGAGAAGTGAGATTTTTCTGTGTATTACGGAGCGAGTGACACCTTGAATTGCTACACCCTCATCACCGTGTGGGAAGGGGGTGTGAGAGTTGGGGGATAGCGGCTTGCGGAGGTTTTTTTTTCAAGGACAACGGATGAACGGTCACTCGACAAAAAAGCCCAAAGCCTATTCTGCTAAGGCCCCAAAAAGGGCCACACCGTTTAATTAATGACCAACTAGCTCCGGCGATATTATAATTAAAATTATCAGGAGAACAGAAAAATGTGGACATGCTCGCTTTGTATCGGTTTTTGTGGTCGTTTGTTCATTTTTTAACACTTTATAGTTTACTAGCTAACGTGTACCTGGCCTTGCTCGCGGTTATAAATGGTTCGGAGTAAAGTTTTGTGGTTGTGAATTCTAGTACTGGGTGTAATTTTAAGGTGAAAACAATATTACTGTTAAAGGGCGCACTCAAAAATTAACACTTTGTAGTTAGCTAACGCAAGAAGTACTATGAACGATGAATCAATAAATTCTACATGGTTAGTTAGGAAAATGTTTAATGTATCAAATAGACTGTAATCTTTTAAGTTCTATATGAAATTTAGTATGTATTTCATAGAATTTAAAATATTACAGTTTGAGAATTTTTATCATTGGAAACTTTAGACATTTTTCTAACTAACCATGTAGAATTTATTGATTCATACGCTTACAGAATTTACAGATATTTTTATTATTGAGCGTTGCAACTTGCAATGTGGGGTTTAGCGCCTTATTTACGGACTCGTCTATAAGAATAAAAAAATAAGTTTATTTTTGGTATTATTATTAAATTCAGATATACGAGTAATAATGAAAACAATGATTCATCAGAAAGATTTATAATAATTTGGTATCCCCTACCCCTATCCCTACAGTTACTTCTACCCCTACCCCTACCATACCCCTACCATACCCCTACAGCTATCCCTACATCTACCCCTTTCACCACAGCATTCATTCTATATCCTTATCCGCGTTTACATCTCTCGCAAACGTACTTCCCTAACACCCAAACTCACCCACTTACTCCAGGTAGGTATTCATAAGTTGTCATGAAATGTTTTTATTAAATAAAATTATTTAACTCTGAACATATTGTTTGGAACTTTGTGCGTAGAACAAAACAAAATAGCATCGGGGTATTCGAACTCGTAGCAGTCAGTTCAAAAGTTGAACATTTTGCAACTGAAGGCGAATGTTCCATTTTCTTTTCGCTTCTTTTAAAATAAATGTAACCCTTTGCAATCTTCCGGTAACCTCTAAGGACAAGTTTAAATATATCGCATTGTTACTGTTAAAAAACTACATATTACTGTGTGAAACAAACATACCAGACTCCAAATTTATATAGTAGATAGATAGATTATGAATGGTGCTTCACACTCCTGCCTCGAAAATTCCGAGATGATTCGTGATATTCTGCGTCCTAAAGCTATTCGAAATTGTGGGATAAACTTTGTAGAAGTTTATTTTTTTATTTTTTTAAATTTATTTAAAGTAAACCAAATTTATAAATGTTCTTATTAAGTTTTCGCAAGCTTTTATTTATCTCTATATGTAAAAATGAATGTTTATCTATCAGTCTGTCTCTCCTCAATTTTCTCAAAAATTACTAGACCGGTTTCGCTGAAAATAGGAAAGGTTTAGATAGTAATTTGAATGAAATCCAGTATGTAAAACCGTTGCTATAACTTTTTTTAATTAGTATGAAAAACATTCAAACCGCCATGTGTTATTTGGGTTAGCCCATAGATATATCACTCTGGTTAGCCACTGATTACATATTCAAAATACGAGGTTTGTTTGGGTAGAACATTTTCAAAATTGAAAACACAAGTACTTAAGAATCTTTCATTTAAATACATATAAAAAAAAATAGTTTTGGAATGAAATATAATTTTCAAATGACTGTTTTTTTCGTTTCTTTGTTTACAGAGAGTAGATATTTGTCAAATCAATTATGGGACCCAAACAACAAGCAAAAATTAACAACTTCTTAGCTTTATTAAAAATAAATCCCGAGTGAGGCCGGGCACACATCAGCTAGTTTTTTTTAAAAATATATTTAACGTCGTAAAAAATATGGACGGAGACGGTTAGTCAAAATTTGTGAAAATTATCCAAATTAGTTACGTACTTCTTGGTAGATGTGAAAATAAATCATTTTGTGGAATAATGTAGAACTTATCCAAAGGAACATTGAACCCGTGATACCGCAGTGGAAACCAAACGCCTTTTACCGCAACTAACCACCCGACTAACCGATTGTTATGACATGAATATGAATTTGATGAATTAATGTGTTTTGTTTTAATTCTCATATTTTCTAATAATAATAATACATAGCTTCAAATCAAATTGTTTAAAAATATCGTGTTCAAAACTAAAGAGATATAATAAAAGCCCTTTAACGCATTCAGGCCTGAATTAAAACCGGTAATGGTAAAACGTATTTGTTGCTTGATAACACTTGTAAAATTATGGTGTATTTTTTTTAAAAATATTTTAGAAGTTATCGCTACTTTCATTTTAAATAACTTTTATAGCTATCTGAGGGCGTGTTATATATATACAAAAAATATAACATTTTTAATTATTTTAATTTTGAAACTGTCAATTCATGGTAGAATTCCACTTTAATATGATTTTTTTCATAAAAAAAAATTTAAGGATGAAACCGGTTCGGTCTGAAACAAACAAGTGGAAACATAGGCTTTTTAATCAAAAAAATTATAATGCAATTTTTTTTTAATTCGTATTTTTTTCCTAAAAATTAAACAATAAATACATTCCTTCAAAACTGGCCTAAAAAAACAATCTATAGAGATAAAATACAAAAATCACCTTTCAAAATATAAACATGGACGAGTAGCTAAAATTAAATGAAAAAAAATAGCGCGCAAAGCCGGTAATGTCGTGAATGAAATTGGATAGCAAAAACCGCCAAATTTAATTACCTCTAGATAGGGAGGAAATAGTTATAACATCTGTGTATTTTCAAATATATGTACGGTACGACACGATTAATATCATTCATCGTTTCTAAAAACTGATCTTAAGCAGAAAAAAGGTATAATAACCAATTTTATATCCATCCACCAGGAACTTAACCCCTGACTTGACTACGAATCCAGAGGTTGCCGATTCATATCCCGGCATGGGTAATTAAATTGTATTTAATTCATTTCCGATATACTCCTGCTACCATCACTAAAAGCGAAAAATGCTGCTTGAGCAATGTATTGAATTTAGGAAGCCGACGCTTTGGACCGCTCGACCGTTTATTCATTTGATGGTACCATGTCTTCCCGGGTCGTCCGTGACTTTAAATGTATTAACAATTTTTACTTCCGCCTAGAATTTCCGTTTGAAAATAACAAAACGCGCTTGACTTTTCTGTCTTGCCGTAAATTATTGCTAAATTTCACCGCAGTCATTTCCTTATTTCCTTGTAAGTGGCGTGAAATTGGACAAAAGAGACTTTCTGCATTGCCACTTCGCGGGCCCCGAATGTATGAATCACATTTAGCGAAAATAATAATGCCATAGATTAATTTCACCCGATTCCATATTTCAACGCCCTCCTTTGGCCGTAAAAATAAACTGTGGACCGTATCCTTCGTGACGAAAAAAAGCCCTCAAGTCTTTGGGCGTTCTGCTCCGATACATTTTATCTAACGCCGTAAGTAGCTACCCCCCACCCCCTGCCTACCCGCTACCCTCAACCCGCTACCCTCATAATCAGATGTTCGGATATTATACAGCCGCGGCGTGGGCGTACAGCCTGCGCCGCTCTGCGCAGAAACTTTTGCACATCGCTCCGAGCTTGGCACAAGACGAATCTCCACTCAAAACGAGCCAAGCTGGCAAATACCGCAACGAAGTAAAAAAGAACAAAGCCTTGTTTTATCAAACAATCATTTTATTTGGAATGGTACTCGTTTTTCGGTGAATTTTCTCACTCTGCGCCCTTGTTTGTTCCGGACCGGTCATATGTTTGCGTCGGCAGAAAGATCTCACCTAGCAATGCTAAAATCACTAGCGTAGAACTGGCTAGCTAGTTCATAAATCTTTCGGGTGTATCGATTCCTTTTTCGTATTTATTTTCGTGAAATATATGACGATTGAACTAAAAATGTTTTACATGAAATCAAGAAAAGGTTTTCATTTAAAAATCAAAGTTTCGACTAAACCCTTTTGCGAGAGTTGTATTCATGATTTCAGGGAGGGTTTCAGGTGAACATGTTTGCTAGATGTTACGTCATCTCACTGTGATGTTTATAAATAGAAATAAAGCAATAAGGTGTAGACAATTTATAAGTCGGGTCATTGCCCTAACTTATCACGTTATATTCTAAGGGTGCGAGCAGTCAACTATTCTACTGGTCAAAATTACATGCTCTACTATGGCACTACCGAAACTCTAAATGTTGTTTGATGTAACTGAACTGAGAAGAGCCTTGAAAACTTGAACATTAATCTGTATAGATGTAGTACCTATATACATTTCAAAATAAATGTCGATTTCTTAATTTTGTAACCGCAGTCGCACAATGGTTGAATTGAATTCAAAGCCGGTATTATCGGGTTAGATTCCTAAAAAAAAAAATATATAATATCGAGGTGATCGATAGCTCTGTGGGTAGTTCGCTCGACTAGCAGTCATGCAGATTGAGGCACTTACATCGGGTACCGACTAAAGATTTAAATAATTAGTTTGTATGAGTAAAAAATAAATAAAAATTATTTAATATCTACATAAAATTAATATGAAATATTTTTTTCATCACTGTTTAATATATAAATATCAACATGTTCCGGAAGCGAAGCTTCCCTCATAAGGATACACAGCGCACTAAAAAATTATGAAAAGTATAGACAAATAATATACACAGGAAAATAATAATAAAAGAATAGACAAATTACAAACATAAACAAAAATTAACAATAAGTGATGAAAGTGGGTAAGTAATTAATTAAAAATGTTATTATAAAATATTAATTTAAAATGTATATTTTTTAATAAAAATAAAATCAAGGCATAAAATATTTCTTATTAATTTTATCAATAATGAGTTCGCGATGTAATTTTACATCTATAGAAGAAAATATCTACATGTTTCGAAACCGAAGGTTGAAACAAAATAATTTTTTATTATTTAATTTAAAATAATGCCACGAAGTGAATTCGCGTTCATTAAATAAGAAATAAATTTAGTTTTATTATTTTTTATATCCTCATAGCCATACATTTGCCATTTTGTTGAAACATACCATTGTTTTAACAAATCGCTTTAAGGCGTTCCTTTTTTACACTGGCATTGGCTTCGGTCCATTGTAGGCCCAGTATCTTCTCGCACCGCCTCCCCATCTGTATCCCCAGCTTAGTATTGGGCAACCAAAAAGATAATGAAGGAATTCTGTACGATAACCAATTTAGTGGCGTTTTGCTAATACCTGTTTGAGCACCACCACCTCAAATATTTCAAAGAATTTAAATGATTATGTTTAAAAAAATATGTTCACTGGAGGCCGTAGCCATTTTCCTAACTACCCGTGTAGAATTTACGGATAAATCACATCGTTGTAAACGGGAAAATACCTCCCGCGTGGTTGACTCCCACCAGTTAAAATAAAAAATGTTATTTCTCTTTAAAGTTTTAAGGTTTTTATTCATGAACATACATTTTTGCGTCTAAAACCACAAAGAGTATTTTTTTATATTTAAAAAAAAAAACAGTATATAACTTTAAAATGTCAGTTTTCACTTCCGCCTGAACAATTGAACGTAGTTACACAGAAAGCGTCCAACCCACAAATTGTAAAGTCGACGTTTTTCTACAGATGTACGTGAGATTTTTATCTGCTAAAAACATTTAAGCTCCGAATGAATTAGATTTTTGTTAATCTCGCTTTCACTCCACAAATGGCGTAATATGATTTTGAATCGTCAAATTTACAAATGAATTTTTCTCAGCTTCATCGTTTTGGGTTGGACACTTTCTGCATAACTATTTCCAATTAACGTTTTGGCGCATTTGATGTTTTTTTTCCGTTGACGACCATTTGCATCATTTCGTGTACTACAAATACGAGTATACAGACTAGCGTTGGGGGCCATTTTTACTTGAATAATTATTTGAACAACAGAAACTCTCAAACGGTGAGCTGTGCCGTCATGAATCCTATGAACTATTTTCAATAGAAAGCATGAGCTATGGAGCTTTGAAATATTCAATCACAAAAAAGAATCGAAAAAACCCTACAAGAAAATTATATTACTACATACTAGTAAAAATGGTATCAATGATTCTATGCCAAGGAGAGAGTTTTTTTCTAATTTGTCTTTTTCATCCTATTCGTCCTCGTCAATTTTTAGCTAGTGTGATATCGTCTGGACGGTTGATCGAACAGATGATAGATCAATCAAAAAGTCGTCTGGGAATTTAGGTTGGAAACCTCGCGGTCTGCGGTGACCACGCTTCTATGGGCGGTTCAATCCAAAACTTTTTATAGCGTTGTTCACACGCCCGGCCCTGCGTCAAACGACACGACGCTCGGAGCGGCTTTATTTGAGGCACTTGTGAAAATCTTGAAATCTAAATATTTTTACCTTTGCTTTGTTTTGCATGGGGCCCAAAAGGTATGAGCGTCTATCAATGGTGACATTTTGCAACTTAATTATAACAATATTGCATTTTTATTACGCAATTTTGTGATGTTTCCTCTGCGCAATAAAACGATTTACAGATGGACACACTTTTTTTAATGTGATATCACACGAGAGTCCCAACCTTCTGGAGCCAGTGAGACTATGGCATCTCCGATTGGAGTATGTTTTGAGGTTGAAGGTATTGAGGGGAAGGAAATTGAGAAGAAGGAAGGTGGGGAAGTACCTGACTATTCAGATCTGGTCACCAAAAACGGCCAAAACCATTTTAAGCAACGTTTCGATTCTGAATGGTGGTATTTTGCCAGGGCGATACTGACAGTATCTACCACTCTGGAACGTGCCGCAAATATACAACACATTATTAATTTTTAATTAATGTATTGTGAGATGACACAATTTTAACCCACGACCTCCGGATTCGTAGCCAAGGATCGTAACCACTCAACCACGGAGACCGTCAAACTTAACTTTGCAGGCGAGGGCGTCGCCCAATTTTAAAATTAATCCGTTTGTTCATTCGTTAATTATTTTTCTAAGCTTGCAAAGATAAGTATGTCAAGTTGTATTCAATTACGTCACATAATGAAATTGATCAACAGTTGAAGAATTGGTTCAATGGTCACCAAATATAAAGTGTCGGAGTGTTTAACCCATTCGATTTAAGACCCATTCGATTTAATTCCTTATTGAATGCATTGCATTCTGATGGCAAGTGTACCATTACATTTGATGACTTATTAAATGGAATGTTTTCTGCTGTCAAATGTAGGAAACCTAATTAGATTTAATTCCTTATTGAATGCATTGCATTCTGATGGCAAGTGTACCATTACATTTGATGACTTATTAAATGGAATGTTTTCTGCTGTCAAATGTAGGAAACCTAATTAGATTTAATTCCTTATTGAATGCATTGCTTTCTGATGGCAAATGTACCATTAAATTTGATGACTTATTGAATGGAATGTTTTCTGCTGTCAAATGTAGGAAACCTAATTAGATTTAATTCCTTATTGAATGCATTGCTTTCTGATGGCAAATGTACCATTACATTTGATGACTTATTGAATAGCACGTTTTCTACTGTCAAATTTAGGACACATCATTCGATTTAATTCCTTACTGAATGCATTGCTTTCTGATGGCAAATGTACCATTACATTTGATGACTTATTGAATAGCACGTTTTCTACTGTCAAATGTAGGAAACATCATTCGATTTAATTCCTTACTGAATGCATTGCTTTCTGATGGCAAATGTACCATTACATTTGATGACTTATTGAATTAGATGTTTTCTGTTGACAAATGTACGAAATATTATTACATTTCGTTCCTTATTGAATGTATTTTTATCTGATGGAAAACTTATGAAATATAATTAGCATTGATACCATATTGAATGCAATGTTTCTATTGGAAAATAAGTGAAATAATATTACATTTGATGACTTACTGAATGGAATGATTACTCTTAGCTAACAGATGAAACGTCATTGGAATTTATTCTCTATTGAATTTTTTTTTCTGATGGCCAATGAATGATATAAATTAACATTGATATTTTATTGAATGAGGTTCTTTTATGTTGGGAAATGCGTAAAATATTATTTACATTGTATGGCTTATTGAATGGAATGTTTTCTGTTAGATAATGTATGAAATATCATTCGAATTGATTCCTTATTGAATGCAATATTTTCTGTTGGAAAATTCAAAAAAAATCGTTCTAAAATACAATAGTCTTAGGTTTGTGTGTAAAACAACTCAAATATATTGTTCCGAGCGAAATAATAACTAATTACTAATTTTCTAAGAGGACAAAAAATTTTAAACATTAAATATTACTATTAAACATTCAAGATAAGTAGAAAACGATACTGCCATCAACCCAACATCTAATAAATAAAGTTAATTTTTTTCAACTAAAATATCCCAAAATAACCTAAAAACCAACCAATAAAAAATAAATTATACTCGTATTATCAATAATTATAAGTGCATGGAATATGTGGGTTGTCATTAATTCCTACCACTTCTACATATTCCATAGCTAAATAATATCTTAATTAAAAATTTAAAAAAAAACGTTCAGGCGTGAGACGGAAGACAAAAATAATATTTTATTCCTCAAATTTGTGTCCAAATCAAATTTAACCACTTTAAAACGAAGAACGCCATTTTTCAAAGCGCTAAAATCGCTATAACAACTCATTGTAATAAGCACTATCGGATTCCATAAAACAACTACCTAACTTAACCCATAAATAATACGTGTGTGGCTTTAGAAAAGTATTCCGCGTTTGGGTTAATGACTTCAATAGCTTTTACAAAAGACATCAATCATCATTCAGATGTCAATATCACAGACGAGAAAAGAGTTCATGCAAAAATAGAAAACTTATGATGTCAAAAATACAGACGAGTCATTCATTACAGTGATAGCCAGAGAATGAAAATAAATATAGGATTCCTAGATAGTAAAATCTAACAACAATACTTGTAATTACGTTACGATTCTAGTGCAATTTATGCAAAATATCACATCAGGGATGCTTAACAAAAGTTATAAATTAACAAAATACTATATTTAGATATTTTCCAATAAATCATAATTTCAATAAATAATTTTTTAACATTAGCTTGGGTTGCTTCAAACTCTCGTCACGTTTGATGACTATCAAATTGATTCATTGACCACGATCTACTTGCGAGTAACTGTATCTAAGTATTAAAAACGCATTCGAATTAGTAAAATATTGTTCTTAGATATAAAATGAATATGATCGATAATAATTATTGGGGTTTACATGTTTCATTATTCACAAATGTCGCAGGCTGTGAAAAGTTTATAATAGATCTAGAATTTGGGGACTAGTGCAAAAAATAATATAACTCAAGTGAGTACTACCGGGCTAGTTAGATATGGATATGAAAATAAAGTTTTCTTTTCGATTATCCATTACGGATGTGACGAGTGAATTTTAGGTTTCACTGTGAATCTTTTATCATTATCATGTGGCAGTTTATTCCACAATTTAAGGCCTGACACCGTGAGATGTCATGTAATTACAAATGTATTAAGTACTACTGAAAAAATCTTCCCGCCTTTTTATCTGTCACATCGATTTTAAATTCTAACGCCGGTGTTGCCAGCGCGTTACTTTAAAAAGTCCCGACCGTAGATGGTGGGTGCCCGCCCGCCGCGCCGCCTGGACTAACGGGGTCGGTTGTTACGATCCACCGAGGGCTATACATTTCTGTATTATAGGTTTCTGTACCTACATAAAGGGGGATGGGGGTTGGTACATCGCTCCAGACTAGAGACGGGCCGGGCTCTCGGCGCACGCGCAGACTTGTTCAATGGACGCCCTTCACGCGTGTGTGTAGTATTATATTATGTAGGTAGTAGGAGTGGATAGTAGGTAGGTGCTGAGGTGTTTGTTTTCCGTGCGGGTGTCGCGAGGGGGAGGGCGGTCACGTTTAGTGGCATTCGCCGCCGCGAGACAATAAAATTAAAATTGCGGCGATAAATTAATTAAAATTATTACGAAACATTATTAGCAATTTTACTCGGCATTGAAGGTCCTTCGCGTAACTCCAACATAATTTTATGTTTTTTCAACGTATGCATGCATGATGGTAGAATAATACCTATGTCCCTACCTTCACACAATTGCATTTTGTGAGATGGTAATATTACGTATATATTTTTTAATTTGCACGTGTTCATGAAATCATTATTATGAAAATGATTAAATATTTCCAAGCTATTTGTAAAGGTAGCATACAATAAAATGAGGATTTGTGAGACAAGAAAAATTTTCGCGGTGTTTTTGGTACCAGCAAATTGTATACCATAAAAAAAGAATGATATTGACAAAGTCTTGTATTTGAAATATGATATCGATGAAGTTAACGTAAATTGAACTGGTCTCATTAGCTAAGTTGGTAAAGCAGTTGTCCTGATAAGACACAGGTCCTGGGTTCCAGTCCCAGTTGCGACTGATATCTTTTTATTTTCTATCGTTTTTTTTTCGGTTTTATGTTTCATTTAGGTTATGTTAATATTATCTTCTTCAATGATTGTATACCATAATTTTTATAGAATAATGGTGATAAACAACCAGTCTTTTTCCATTCGTCAAATAATAATGAGAAGTGTAGGAATTTTGAATAATGCCAATATTTACACCGGTAGAATCCACGGCTATTACTACCTACGATTATCCTTACAAACATCAGTAAACAATCATTAATATTATTTGTAATGAAAATTAATAAGAAAACGAAGAATTTCGTACTTCCCGATCTGTTTTTCATACAGTCAAACACTGAATAAATATATCATTTTTTAATATTTCTATATTTGAAACTGATAATACGTGGTGGAATTCCATTATAATAATATAATAAAACGCAAATAAAACCTATTTCCACTTTTATTTTATTTCACCGTAACCGGTTTCAGCTTGTTAAAACCATCGTTAGACTGGTACAAATTAATCTTAATCTAACGTTTATATACACAACATATGGGGGAGGAGGGGTGGGGAGAGACTACAAGGGATTTATTATATTATATGGATTTTCTTTACATTTGTTACTAACTAAGTCGTCTTCCCTTATAGTCTCTCCCCACCCATCTTCCCCCATATGTTGTGTATATAAACCGTAGATTAAGATTAATTTGTTCCAGTCTGAAGATGGCTTTAACAAGCTGAAACCGGTTACGGTGAAATAAAATAAAAGTGGAAATAAGTTTTATATGTGTTTTATTAAATTATTAAATATATCATTAATAAATTAAAAACAATAACTTTTTTTAAACTACTGTTGTAAAATGTAAATATCTGCATATTTCAGAAGCAAGGCTCCGTCATTAGGATAAACAATGAACGTTATCGTGATGTAGATACTTACATATTTAAAACTGTGGTTTAAATAAAGTAATTGTTAATATTTTTTCAATTATGACTCTACAAATTGATTAGGCATCTTTTGAAGAATCATTGTTTTGCCGTTAAAATGTATGAATTTTCTGTTATGTAAGGGTTTTTTGGCTGTAGCTATATTTATAAATGGATTCCCACTAATAATTCCTTCATTATTTCCTGTAATAATTATTTTATATTCTTCGATTTTCCTAACGCAAAACACTCAATATATTACTTACAAACCTAAAAATAGTGAAAAAAATATACCACTAAGTGCTAACTACCAATTTTTATCGGTTTGAGATACTAAAGAACGCATTGACCCTTATACAACTGGGCGGCTAATTCAAAACCTTTTTTAATATTTTTTTTATTCACGAAATTGTTATTTTCGACGGTTGGAATTTTAACTTTGGACAGTCGTGTATCAACATGAGAAATTCTTTATAGGAATATGGTGTAGGTGTCAGTAACACTTGAATACGTGCGGTGGGCCACGTCTCACGTCTATTGGTATTCTCCTGATTGTCCTTTTTATAAATAAAAAAAATTCGAACGTTTCTAAAATAGGAACAGATTCAACAAATAGATCAGGGTGGTTCTCAGACAACACCCCATCAATTCATTTCAGACACCCCCTAGAA
This sequence comes from Halesus radiatus, assembly GCA_022606495.2. Classification (NCBI taxonomy): domain Eukaryota; kingdom Metazoa; phylum Arthropoda; class Insecta; order Trichoptera; family Limnephilidae; genus Halesus; species Halesus radiatus. The sequence continues at coordinate 5,901 of JAHDVE020009505.1, read as the reverse complement.
TCTCGATTCGTTCAAACACAGACATTTAAATTGATCCTTTTATTATTGTATGTCCGTTGCCTGGTTATGAATCAGCGACCTCTGAACATGTATTTATTATTTTAAAATAATTCATAGGATACATACATATGTCCTAATAGAAGCGTAATTAATAATTTGTCAAAGGCCTTCATTCCTCTGTACGTCAACGACTTTTAACTTGGATCAAGGATTTTTCCACTCTTCCGCAGACGTCGTCAAATGTTTCCTTGACTAAACATTTGACAACCTAAGTGGAAGAGCGGTAAGCTTTGAATCTTTGGTAAGATTTTGAACTCAGAAGTGGCGGTTTATGGTACACTCGCACCTCGCCTCGTTCCTAAGTTGAAGACTATCTCAGAATTGTCGTGGTGACAGGCCACCATTCTTAATCGAAACATTCCTTGAAATGGCTTTAGGGACTAGACCTGGATAGATAGAATAGCCGAACGCTAACCAACCGCTCTGTCTCTCCCTTCTTTCTATCCTCCCCCACTTCCTTCAGCTTCACAACATACCCAAACCCCATATGATTTAATATTCTCACGGAAAATAGTATCAAATTGTTTAATCTTCGGGGAATTGAACCGAATTAAGCGTCCTTTCCCTTATTTAGCCTGAAGATTGACTGTCAAAAGCGTTGGCTCGTGAAGGAAGGAGGTAGCACAACACCCAACACTTAAACAAGATAACTTATGCTTTTTTTGTTCTTGAATAGTTTTTGGATTATTACGTCGTGTTGGGCTTCCTCCTCCTTTAGCCAACGTTTCGGACAGCATTACAGTGTCCATCATCAGGACAGATGGGTAGATAATGGTGTAGTGTCTATCTACATAAAGGTTGTAGTGTGCACGTAAATAAATACATAAATCTACACATTTACAATCTACCAAAAACTATCTAATAAAATACTCTTGACCGTGAAAACGTTAAAACTTTTCTCACTTACGCTTGTTCAATTGCCTCGAGATTTGTACCCGGTCCAATTACATTCGCGTCTCTTTTTTCCGCGATTTTTCTATTTCCTCGATGATTTCTCAGTCATATTATTCAATTCCAAACGTCCCAATAATCCCAACAATGTAATCCCGTGCCGTAATGCATAATCCGTGTTCAAATGACGCCATTGGGGCCCTAGTTCTACTTTATTCTTATTGCCAACCTTATGGACGAATAGCTGATGAAAATTCCAACGTTCAGGCATCAAAACCCTAATAAAACAGTCATAAAATATATAAGAGAATGCAGCCTTTGTGTTCCCCAAATGTTTGCATTATTCCCCACTTTTGTTTGCACTTTCCCCACATCTGGGGATTTCATTCCTCCCACTAACTAGTTGCTACGAGCATATGTATTGCGTAATGGGGATTTTGTACACATTAACGAAGATACGCGCATTTTTATGGGCGCGAAATTTATCGTTTTGCGAAAGGGACTTTAGCGAGAATGTTTTTTTATTGTGTGCTTAAGTTTATTCCCCTGTTTCGTCATTCGTAGATAATCGTGAGATTTAAAACCCCCTGTTAATACGGCGAAGGATGGATAAGAAAATGATACAAAGTGTAGGTAAATCATCAAGAGCAATGACACGATAAAGCGAGTGAATTTTTATACACTTTATTTATTTTACAGAATGTCGAAGGGTAAAATGTAGTCACTTCGGGAGGTGATTCTACAATTGCATGGAACTACTAAAAGAAAAACAACTTTATTCAAAATACCAACGTTTTAAGGCAGTGGTCCCCAACCTTATCGTCACCGAGGATCGGTCATGTTTAATAATTTTACTGGGGGGGGGGGGGGTATTTTAGATTGTTTTGATTTAATAATTTTAATTGAATCGTGTTTAAACATGCCTTCAAAATAAAATACAGTTACACCGAAAAATGAATACAAAGAGATTTAACATTTTAACTTACTGGAACGCTAAATCAATGAGAACCCTGAGCTTGTTTCTTTGCAACGAGATGGTTCTATCTGAGGGTAATATGAGATAATGACACCCGAAATGTGTTGCTTATGTCCAGTTTATTCCGTTGTTTTGTTTTGGTTGTTGTCACTGCAGAAAACCCTGCTTCACACAGATAGGATATCGGAAATGGCCATGGCGATTTAAGTGCTGTGGTGGCATTCTCAGGGTATTCCGTCATAACTTTAATCCAGAACACCGGCAGAGTTGTTGTCTCGAACGTAGTTTTAAGGCTGCCGTCATTTTCAATATCCATCAGTTGATCTTCTTCTCTCGCAGGCATGTTAGATTCGCCTGGTTTGTTGACAATTTTTTAAGCAGGCCCTTCGATCCACGGCCCGGTACCGGGCCGCGGCCCGGGGGTTGGGAACCACTGCTTTAAGGTACTTCTGTGTATGTTCATTTTTACAATTGTTTAAACATCAAAATTCACGTTACTTGTTGTTTAAAAACTGTGCAATAGTGAACATAATTATAACATGTTTCGATTCTAGAAAACCTTTCTGGAAAACCGGGATATTATTATATAATTTTCCCTTATATGCTTTCGTATATGTTACCCGCCTAACTAGAAACATTATTTATTTCTTTTAAATAAAGGAAAACATTCTCAAGTTACGATAGACCTTACAATACTAATAATATTCGAATTCCTCCTACTCCAATCCTAATAAGTGGAAAATGTTACTGGTAAATTTTCTTTAAGTTTTTTAATAGAAATACAAACATTCCCGAGTTATGAATAATCTGACAATAATTGTTTTATTACTACTACCATCACAATAAGCGGATAATTCTTGTACAATGATGGAGACTTTAGCTAGGAGAACATTGAAACTGCGAATCATACAACCTAACTTAACATAACCTATCAAATTTAATGAGATTTGTGGATTTTAGATGCTTACTACGGATTTACTCTGAAAATGGTTGTTGTGACTTCGTGAGCCTATTGGTAAAACTATTTATTGGATGAATATTAGATTCAGCAAAAATAAAAATAAAATAAGTGATCTTATAAGCATCGACGAATATAATATTAACATATCCTAAATGAAACACGAAACCGAAAAAATACACTGAAAATAAAAAGGTATCAGTCGCATCTGTGGCCCGATCCCAGGACCTCTGTCTTACCGGGACAACCTCTTGTTTTAAAATATCTAGCTGTCGTCATTTCTTGGTCATAGATTCTGTAATAATAAGTCTTGCAAAAATGGTGGTCATTTAACCGTGTTGTAATATCATGCCCATATATTATGATTTTACTAAAATATCTATTTGAATTAGGCATCATATTTACTTCGATTAAGGTTTTCGCAAAGAACTAAACATTACCAACAAATCAACACTATTAACTTCAAAACCAGACTTCGGGGAACAATAAAAAGCGACAGTAAGATCGTAAAGGCCACAATCAATTGCATCTGCCATTTTTTAACCGCCTAAAACGAACACGTTTTCTGCTTCCTATAAATGATCAACAAAATGATTGCATTTCCACCTACCGTAGTGAACGAGAACTTAACAAACACCCACACAAAAAATCTTCATTATAGTTGAAACAAAACAAAAAACACTTTTTTATTAAACTTTTAATCTGCGCCGCCAGGATCGAAGCGATTCAAATTAATATTCAATTTCGCTGCAGAGATTCCGGTGTTGCCATCTATGAGACTGTAGTAGACTAGGGATATGGAGCCCGCCCGTTTGAAGGGAGTACCTACCCGCCCATTCCGGACAGGATCGCGCTTAACTTTGCCTTTCCCGATAATTGCTTCATAATTTTTAATCATTCCAGGCAACTTTAATATTCCGTCACCTCGTTCATTGTCCTGAATTCAAACTGCCATTTACGTGATGGGAGGCAAACGGGTTTATTTAATTTTGACGGTTTATTAGGGGGCTTTTAGCGGGGGGAATTATTACTTGGGTACTTAACCGGCTTAATCCGCCATACTCCCCCTCTATTTGCTCCGGGAAGGTGAATGCTGAATCTTTTGATTTCGTTTTTTAACAACTGGTCATTAAAAGTACGTGGACAAATAGCATTAAACGTCGGAAGCAGGGGTGGATTTACCGGTTCTTGATATGTGCGCTGCATTAGAGCCTGTGTTAAAAAGGGGCCACAAAATTTCGTTAATAAATTCAATGATTAACAAAATAAGAATTTCAGATATCGCGATTGATTTTCTAAGTATATCGGTTTTTTATCGAAAACATTAATTTAACATTTTAATCTGAATACAAATAAAAATAGGGTAGGGGTAAATAAAACCATATAAATAGGTCGTCTCCACGTGGCCTCTTCTCAGTTCAATAATGGATTTGAACGCCGAAATAGTTTACAATAATAACATTACTAAAATACTGGCAGAACTTATTAATGACATTTTTCAATTTGATTTATTGTTAATTAAAATAATCCAAAAAATATGTACCTACACGCATTCTTAAGAGCCCACATTTAAATGTATTTGTGCACACCATTAGTTGTTCAAACTGGTTCAAACTAGCTTTTAACACCCGCTCGCAGTTTCCTCTTACCTCCAACAATACAGTATACTACCATATATATTTTTATTTTATTTTGTTTTTATTTTTTTATTATTATTATTTTTTTTAATTTAATGAAAATCAAATTTATTAGAAATTAATAGATGAACGAATGATCCTAATATAGCATTAATTAATAAAATAAGGAAAATTATACATTCACCGCTTATCAGTATGTTCACATTACCAAAACAATACAACACATTTAAATAAATCAATTAAGAAAACATTGTCAGTTAAATACAAGGAGACACATCATAAACGTAAAATCCTCACGGAATTCAGAATTTTAATTGTTTTCTAACTAAAACGGTTTTACCGATAATAAATATTCTTTTTTTTTTTTAAATTCGTCCAAATTGAAAAGGAGTGGGAGTAAATAAAATCATATAAATAAGTCGTTACAATGTCGATTAACCACAGTTTGAAAATGGCCTTAAACGCCGAAACAGCCGTCACAATAATAAAAACTAAAAATACTTGCAGAACTTAATAATAACATTACTAAATTTGATTTATATTAAATTAAAAAAAAAAAAAATTAAATAGAGTTCTACGAAATAAACACAAAAACAATAAACACTACTACGTAACCGAGAATCTCTTTAAAATTAAATTCTTTCTTGATATAACGTGAGAATACATCGAAAAGTGACCAAGTCAAAGTCCTTGATTATTGGCAGATTGAGGATTTTTGCATGGATGATGCAGGCTCATAGTTTCGCAAGTTAGGATATTTTTTTATTTTTTATTTAAAGGGTTTTTTTTGTTTCATATATGTCAAAAACATGTTTACTTGGGAATCAGTGAGTTTGTCACAATCTATGCAAAGGACTTCTATCTTATTTAGTCAACGAAGAGGACTTGACTTGGCCACTATTCGTCACAATGAGGCATGGAATTGGCAGAAAAAGGATGAAAGTAAACTGAATGCCGTAGAAAAGAGATCTCTGAGACGAATGTGTGGTAAAACCATGTATGATCGTGTGAAAAATGTTGAGATTCGTAAAGAATGCAAGGCTGATTTAAGCGTAGTGAGCAAGATTAAGAAGGGGCGCTTAGATGGTATGGGCATGTAAAGCGAATGAACGAAGAAAGGAGTGTAAGAAGAATGTATGACGCGAATGTGAATGGAAAAAGAAGCAGGGGACGCCCAAGGAAGACATGGCACGATCAAGTGAATCAAATACTTGAGTCGGGCCATGTCAGAAGTCGGAATAATAGAAGAGAATGTATGAGACGATGTATGAATGTGAATGAAGCAAGAAGTGTATGTCAAGATCGATTTGTTTGGCGGTCCGTCCTCTCTGCCTACACCTGCGGAGAAACGGCGTGATGGTTAGTTAGTTAGTTAGTTA
>JAHDVE020009504.1:0-26028 GCA_022606495.2 Halesus radiatus | reverse complement strand
GTTGTTACAAGATTGAGAAAGCAGAGAGGTTTGGCGAGAGGTGATCTAGCTATTTTTTTATAAACTAGAGATGGGTGAATTACATACAATGTGAGTGATGGGGCAAACATACATGATTATGCACTAAAATCAACAAAATAATACATAGTTATGCAGAACAGTGATAACAATACATGGTTATGTTGTGGCAAAAGAAGAAGAAAAGATGGCTCTATGGTTTATCATTGGTCTGTAAGCTAAGTTTCGGAGTGGTTTTGCGTCGCGGTGTGACGTGGGTTATTCACTGGTTTTATGTTATGACCTCACTGTAACCTGACCCTTTCGAGATATCACTCGGGTCAAGAAGAAAACAAACGTTCGGTGGGGTTTCAATGAAGTTGGCGGAGAGTTATCATCACAGAGGTTTGGAGAAGTAAACAGCAGTAGATGGTTTGTGGTTTTGAAATTGAGCCAGAGAGAATTCCTTATGCCAGGTGGCGAGGCAGGAATATGGTTGATGATGTCCCACAGTGATGTGGTTGTAGATGGTGAATATTGCACGGCGGCAATGTTGGTAAGTCTTGACAGTTATGGTGTGCAAGATAAGGATTGTGTCAATGTCTAGCGTGACAAAAGACGACAGCTGGTTTCTGGTATGAACTGGAACGTGTCTTGGTAGTGATAATGTATGCAAGACAATGATGAGTCTATGTCTAGCGTAACAAAAGACGACAGCTGGCTTCTGATGAGGGACTGAAACGTGTCTTGGTAGTGATAATGTATGCAAGACAATGATGAGTCTATGTCTAGCGTGACAAAAGACGACAGCTGGCTTCTGATGAACTGGAATGGGCCTAGGACTGACATGTCCAAAAGGTTGTTTTGAAAGTGTCTATGTATTATGAGACAACTTGGTTCGCAACTACACGTACGACTCCAGCTTGATTATGGTAGGCAGGGTCGGGTGTTTTTATGTTTGTGGTTGAAGATGATGAACCTCCGTGACAGTTTGTGGTGATGGGGTGAAGTTCTGCTAGGCTGGCGATGAAGAAGGCTGCTGGGCTGATGATGAAGAAGGCTGCTGGGCTTCTTTTTAGTCCAGGGGGAAATTATTATTAAAACAAAATTCTTGAAGTTTACCTGCCTGGTAGACCAATGATGCAAAGGTTTGGAGAGAAACAAATGTGTTGTAGGAGAGAAAAGAACGTAGGTTAACCGCGTTTAGAGAAGTCAGAGAGAGAGAGAGAGTGAGAGAGAGAGAGAGAGAGAGAGAGAGAGAGAGAGAACAAACAAAAAAAGGAAAAGGGAAATAAACAACTGAGCTGAGAGTCTTAAATTATATACAAATACCAGTATCCAGCATCAAGAGGTGACAATATATAGTCCATTCAGTGCAGTAGCACTGAATACATATCCACTGATACAAGAACTAAGGTTTGTACATAATTACATATACCTCACTTGAAAGTAATTGACCCTTTGTGGTCAATGTAATCGCTGAGGCGGTGACAATATATTACTATCAAGATAAGACATTTTGAGGGTGGAGTTGAGAAAATAATTCATGGATGAGGTTTGACCTATTTGACAGACGTTATGCTGAGTGCGTAACGTACAATTTCCAAATGCATGAATAATTTTATTTCACTTGGGTGACAAGGGAATTGAGTACAGAAATCTGCTGTGATCTGGCTAGAGTCCAGGTTCAATCTCTTGGGAGAATGAAAAAAGGGTCAACAGTAGGGTTCTGGACTCATTACATTTTGTACAAATGAATGATGATTACAGAATACACAGTTATACAGAACTAGTCTTTCGCGTGTATTTGGCGAAAGGCTAGGGGTCGTTTTAATCTTCTACACGTTTGTGGGAAAATGACAGACCCTTGTTCAAATTTCACAAACCTAGGAGTTTTCTTATTCGTTTCCTAGACAACGAGTTACATGTTTTTATACAAATATCACAAAATATCAAACATTTAGTTCGATTGACAACAAATGTGGCAAACTTTATTTCAAGAAAAGCCAAAAGATATTATGTCGTTCGCACGAATCACGGTGAGTTTTATAACGTCTTCACGTATCATGGTGAGTTTTATAACGTCTTCACGTATCATGGTGAGTTTTATTACGTCTCCACGTATCACGCCAAAATTGAACGATTAGCAAGGGTGCCCAGTATTGAAAAGACGGTAAAAAAAATTAGGAATTTATGACAAATTACTGAAACAAATTTACCTAAATGTCGACATAATTGACAACAAGAGTGATTATGACGAATCCTCGTATCATGGTAGATATTTTAACGTTCACACGTATCATGTAATACAACAATTACGTTCAAAAGGTACCCATTTCAATACAGACGGCGAGGTTAACATTAATACCATATATTTAATGATTGAATTAACAGTCCTTAACACGGCGTAAAATGTACATTTTAAATAATACAAAAAACAAGTACAAAAGAGACCTGAATGGTTTTTAAAAAACTCTAATTGTAACGAGGGAAGCAAAGTGATGGTAAAATATTTACTTACACAGAGCAAGGTATTTTGCAGAAGAGACCGAATTGTTTTTACTTACTCTTTTGCCAGAGAGTTACTGTGATGACTTAGTTATAGGGCTAAGTTTACGCAGCACAAAATGAATTAGGGACAATACAAGACATGAACCTAACAAGGAACATATCACCATAGCTTATCCAAGACCACTTCAGGTTTTACATACTTGGAATGACTACGCAATAGTTATACAAAGTAATTGTCATTAGTGAGGGGAACCGATCTTAAGATTGTTCATTATGCCAATGACGTTTTTCAGAATTGACGTGTCAGTGTCGAGTTCTGAAAAATGGGAAGAGAAAAGAGCAATTAGGGGCGCCATTCAATTTTTGGAAAAATTGAAAAAACTAAACATTTACCCGTTATAACTTTCGTGCAACAGGTGTGATCTTCGAGTCAGAATGTTGATACCTCAGCGGGAGTTTACACTTGCATTTGACTGAAAATCCTAACCAGAGTCTGGTTACTGTAATTGGAAGAGTAACAAAAGTCAGTGACCTTTGTACGGATGTACTCTCGAGGAGTGAGATATTTGAACAAACAAAAATGACAAAAGGTTGCACAAGAAATGACAAACAAAGAGATGAATTGAATATTTACACATGACATGATGGGACGGAACTTGTTGTTATAGTAAGAGGGTAGAGTAACACCTCTGGGTACGCGTTTTCCCAGAAATAATTACCGACAACGAAGGTGATTTCCTTATTTTGAAGTCATGAGTTTCAAAAAAGGAAAAAGGGTGTCCGTCAAGAGTGAAAATGAAGAATGAAAACAGAGATTGAAAAACAAAACAAACGATTGATTATATACAATTATGTTACAAGGGGAAAGGGTTACATCTGACACTAATGTAACTTCCAAAAATGTAAGGTTTTCTTACATGTTAAATAGTGAATGTTTCTGCGATATTCGCAACATGTGGCAATTGTTGGTTTTGCCAACAGGGTATAGATGGTTTAACATGGAAAATGGTTTCCATTGTTTCCATATTTCCAGTTTTGCAGATGTCCTTCATGTTGTATTTGACATAAATGTCAGATGGAGCATATACTGAATCTGAGATTCTTCTCAGTCCAGTTTTCAAACGTAATCTTCGAGGGTAGACAGAGGTTTGTAATTGTGGAGTGGTTGACTTTCCACTATGATGAAATTGGTCGTAGTTTATATTTAATTCCTCTGCGACCGAGATGGTATTCTTGTATTCTTGAGGAATGATTTCCCCTTCGCCGGGCTGCATGGAATTGAAGGGCTGGGCCTTGATGTATTTTGTGTTGAAAAACTGAGCGTATTTTATTAAAACTTTCTTGGTTTTGTTTTGTGGAGACAGGTTTCTGTCGCGCAATGCTTGAAGAATTGTGTCTTTGTTTGATTGGTGTATGTTGGCGATGATACCCAAGGCAGGTGTGGTTTCCATTTTGCAATAAAAATTTAAAAAGGAGAGAGAAAAAAAAATTTTGACACTTAGAAAAAGTTGAGAACTTCTGATTTTTCTAAGTGTTTGAATTTTAAAAAAAAATCGGCCAGGGATTTGTTTAGGGGGATGATATTTTTAAATTTCACTACCCACTTTTGTAACTTTTACTTAAAACTTGAAAATTTTGCCAAGACTCTAGTTTAGAAAACAGGGATTTTTAAAGTCACTTGACACTTTGTTGAAACTTGAGGTTAATTGACACTAGGCCCGTAATTGGTATTTAATTGACAATCACTTCCTTGTTTATTGGTTTTGTAAAAAAACTCGAAAAGAGATAAAAACTGGTCATTAATTTTTTTTATGAAGTTTACACTTTTAGAATCACTGGTGTATTAGTTTTGATTTATATATTTAAAGTATCAACTGATTTAATTGTTTTTTAGCTTATTTTATTATTGTAATCACTGTCAGAAGGTTTTTATTCACTTGATAATGTAGCACAATACAATATGTAAACACATTATCACATATTTTGCGTGAATTATTTGAGGAATTTGATGTAATTAATCTTTGTTGTAAATTTAGTATGTACCTGCTACTTATTGGGCAAAAGGTCTTAATGATGAAGCTTGCGATCTTATCTTATTTGAAAACAATTTAATTGTTAAAAAGCCGATTGCATCGCAAGGGATGGCGCGAGTTGTTTGTTTATGGAACTGTCAAAAATGTCAGCTGACTTGATCCGGCAATTTAAGAGAAACAAAAAGGACTGTAAAGTTGCCTATTCTGTTAATTTGTAAGTTGGTATAGATTCAATCTTGCCAACTTGACATTGATACGACACGCCGCGTCTGGAGATTGTTTATAACGAACTTCACACGAGTTTGGTTGAAAGGGAATTCGGCCGAATATTCCAGAATTCTGCCGTACGTCGCCGAGTGTTTCCGATGTTAGTCGAAAGATGTTCGGAGTTTTTTTTGTGCGCGCGCCGTTCCCGACAATGCGTGAATGGCGATTTCAAATTTACTGGTTTTTTTTTGGACACGTGCGGATGTTTCTCGAAAGTTCTTTGAACGTTACAAAATGGTTCTCGAATGTTCTGGCGCGTCCTTCAACGGTTTCTGAACATGATTCGAAATGATTCTAGTCTGACAGAGAGAGGGAGAAAAAGGCGATAACAACGGCTTTTGTAGGGAAGCACGTTAATTCCAATGTATAATGCTGTGGGAACAAATTACAGGGAGAAGATACAATGCGATATGAGACATTTACACCAAGTTTGAAAGCATTTTATGAGCATGAACTGAGTTTGAAACGAGAATAATCGTGGCTAGTTTATTTTTATGGAGTTCGTTCTAATTCCCAAAGAAAACACCACGTTGCGGAGCCAGTGTTAACATTAGGATTTGGCCGGGGAAATGCGGGAATGCGGGAGAAGGAGAGGAGGGAGGTAGTGTTAACATTAGGATTTGACCGGGGAAATGCGGGAATGCGGGAGAAGGAGAGGAGGGAGGTTGGGTAGGTGCATTTACGGGAGACAGTGTAAGTGGAGGCTTACCCGGTGAGGGGTTTCTTCCAGGGAGCTCGGCTCGGGACCTTCGACTAGCTCAGAATCGGCAGGCCTCGGAGCTCTTCTGCAGGATCGTGAATCGACAGGCGGTCTTATAGTTGGGAATTCGACTCAATACTTTATCAAATGAAACACTCAGATGCTTTCAAACTCAGTAGTTTACTTGGAGAAAGGTACAGACATAGTTAATTTACTCAAGGGGAACAGGCTAACCTAAATCTCACAATAATGCTACAGGTAAACTCTCTTTTTCTCTCTGGAAATTCTCTACAAACGGGCATGGTTAAATGTGATTTGAATAGAATGCAACACAACGGAAGGGGAAAAAACAAGATACAGCTCACGGTTTTTCGTGTAGAGGCGAGAAGTGTTCGGTGAAGGCAATTGCTGGTAGTGTGGCCGGGTAGGAAGCCATCTTCAGTCGTTAGGCGGGTTCCGGGCGGCGTTTCATGTTTCCAGGGCAGGTCCGCGGGGAGGATGCTTCCAAGGCCAGATCCGCGGGGAGAATGATGGAGTCGAGAGTGCACGGGCGGAAACGGACCCGCGTACGAGAGTGTTGATTTCTTGCCGCTAGGGGCGCTGTTGTCTAACGAGCGGCTAGTTTTTATGCGTTATTTGCGTTATGTAACAATATATTCCCTTTTATCTGGCATTATTATGATTAAAGTTCATGACCTCCCCTGTACTTTTGCCCTCTAGACTAATTTTTATAATATCGGCCGTCGAACTCAACCCTTTTGGTCCCCATAAACAATTGACATTTCCTTTGTCCTGTCACCACTAATTTTTATTTATGTAAAACGCCCGTTTGATTGGTAACACCTTCTTTCGATTTGATCCAAACACGTGATGTTAATTTATAAGGTACCACGCCCCTTTTTAACTGCCATCTCGTGGTTTTACGTTGCAACGAGTTTCTGAATCAAAAAATTTATGGATTGTAATTCATTGTAATCAAATGCTCCACAAGACGATAGATGTCGCCCTCTTAAGCTTTCCTAGCATGAAAGTTATGTATATAAAAAAATATATATATTTTCCAGGGTTATACAAAAGAAAATGGTGATGGTAAGACCATTACACATTGCTGTCAGCTAGAACCTTGTTGTCCCGAGAGCACGATTTAGCAATGAACTCTCAAATTTCATCCAAGCTCAAAGAAAACCTTATGAAGGTCTATATTAAATTGATGCTTTGTAAATATTTATAAAAAAAATTGCTCCTATAAAAATAGCACATTATAAATATTTAAGAATTTTATAAAGGTCACCTTCAGTAAAATTCATTAAATAGAAACAAAGTTGACCGAATATTTATTCTATAAATGGAAAAATCATTTATTATTTATAGCTGGTCACAGGTAAAAACCTCGAAACAATGTATTTTTAATACGTTACTTAATTTTATTTTTTTTATGAAAGAAACACTGAGTTGTAAATTAATTTGTAAGAAAAAACATATTTTAAACTTAAACTAATTTTCTATGACTCGTTGGTGTGTTCTGGCTGTAGAATTATTTGCCGGATTCTGTGTTTCCAACCTCCTACAACATGGGTCTCTTCAAGACCCAGGTTCACTCCTTCCTACCCTCTAATAATCTTCACAGAATATCCCCAAAGATGACACAGGCCTCGAGGGGAGTTATTTATAATTATGTGTAAAGTAACTGAAAAAAAAATCAAGTTCACTTACTTAGTACCTATTCGACAGAATGTCTGTGTTTGTTTGAACCAGTAAAAACTATCAATCGGTTTGGTTTTTTGTGATGAAACTTGCACATAATTACAAGCATGGAATTTATTAATCAATGCAACTGTATTGAGTCCGAAATCCCTTTTTTTCCAAAAATAAGACGCCCTTTAATTGAGCCTATTTTGAACATTGTTAAAATATACATCATCTCATCATAAATTCTCTTCTATTATTCCGACTTCTGACATGGCTTGACTCAAGCATTGGATTCACTTGATTATGCCATGTCTTCCTCAGCCGTCCCCGGCCCCGTTCATTCGCTCTATATGCCGAAACCATCTACGCGTCCCTTTCTTAATCTTAATCATTACGCTTACATCAGCCTTGCATGAATGTGAATGCAACAATAAATGTATGCTAGATCGAGTTGTTTGGTGGTCCGTCCTTTCTACCTACCCCTACGGGAAACGGTGTGATGGTTAATTAGTTAGTTTAAATATACAACTAAATATAATAGGTTGGTATTATGTACCTACTTCCATATTTTCAAAATTACAACATGACTACAATACAGCGCAATTGTATCAATATTAATTTATAATTGTATCATCATTTTATCAATAATATCAATATTTGTATCAATATTATTGTATCAATATTATAAATATTATTGTATCAATATTATAAATATTATTGTACCAATATTGTAAATATTATTGTATCAATATTATAAATATTATTGTATCAAGAATGTCAATATTATTGTATCAATATTATAAATATTATTGTATCAATATTATAAATATTATTGTATCAAGATTGTCAATATTATTGTATCAATATTATAAATATTATTGTATCAATATTTTAAATATTATTGTATCAATATTATAAATATTATCGCATTAATATTGTAAATATTATTTTATCAATATTGTAAATATTATTTTATCAATATTGTAAATATTATTGTATCAATATTATAAATATTATTGGATCAATATTATAAATATTATTGTATTATTATTGTATCAATATTATAAATATTATTTTATCAATATTATAAATATTATTGTATATCAATATTGTAAATATTAATGTATCGATATTATAAATATTATTGTATCAATATTATAAATATTATTGTATCAATATTATCAATAAGAGCGTTGACTACATTGAGCGCTATATTATTATCCAAAGGGGAAGGGATGTCTCAATTTACACATTTTCAAAAAATATATGACCTTGTCAAAGTGTCAATCTGTATAAAAGAAAAAATATATTCTAACTTTAAATGACGAAAAAATCTAAATCTACGTCTAAGAAAGTAGGTAGCTTCAGTCAGTAGGTAGCTGTATCGTAAAACTGTAAAAAAACTAGGTATTTTATTGCACACGACCAATACCTATAATGCTCGATAAAAGACTTGTCACCATTGCCAAACTATTGTACAACTTATACAGCGAATAATGTATTGCACGTTGCACCATAAAGAGAAATTTCATTTTTATTGGTTTTCGTCGCAAAAACACATCCTTAAAAATTGCAAATAATATTATGAATCATTTTATCGTGATTATTTCATTACTTTCTAACATTTTCCCTTTCAACGGCTTTGGTGGACGGCCATATCCTTATACGATTATAAAAATATTTTCGATCGAATTAGAATGATGTCAGACAACGTCAAATTGCAGTATTAAACTTCATTGTACGAATGTTATCCTTATTAGCATGGGTATATAAATAAGATTGTTTTGTTTGTTTTTTACTATGGATTTTTTAATAAGAATACCGCACAAATGTCGTAACTGTCCGGAGTCAGTATAACTATAGCATCCTTAAATGGGGTATGTTGTAATGATATGGGGCTGGGAAGGTTGGGTAATACCTGAAAACACGGTTAAAGCCATATCAAGCAACGTTTCATTACTGAATCGTGATCTTTAACGATGGCGATACTGAGAGTATCTACCATCCATGGTACTCACTCAAACTGTCATGGCATTCACCTTGCGATAAAAGGAACCATATATACCGTGTCAGAAAACAACTTGCCATATTGTGTCCTAAATTTGTTTCACAGTTGGGAGTGTAATAATTTTAAATTTTACTAAATGTTACATACCAACATGGTTTTAATTGTTTACTCTATATATATTGGGCAAGCTTGAGAGCATTGCGGAAATTAAATATAATTGTTTCAGAGTTGGGAGTGTAATAATTTTAAATTTTACTAAATGTTACATACCAACATGGTTTTAATTGTTTACTCTATATATATTGGGCAAGCTTGAGAGCATTGCGGAAATTAAATATAATTGTTTCAGAGTTGGGAGTGTAATAATTTTAAATTTTACTAAATGTTACATACCAACATGGTTTTAATTGTTTACTCTATATGTATTGGGCAAGCTTGAGAGCATTGCGGAAATTAAATATAATTGCGTGCCGTTTTCGTAAAAACCGCTATTCGCTCACATATATGAAAAAGATAGATTTTTGTCAGTATTGGGTTACTACAAAAAAGTTACTATTGGGGTACTATGAAAATTTTTCAATAAAAACAAATTGCGCTTTTAATGTGTTCAGCAATACCTTTCGGTAAATTTTACGAATAACGTAAAAATTGTCTTTCTATGAATAGTATTGGAACTCTAAAATGATTATTGTTGCATAATAATTTACTATTAAGTTTACGGCCATTTGATGTAATATTGATTATTTAATTCATAATAAAGTGGTAAAATTTTTTGAACTGATTTTGAAAAACGGTATCCAATGGCTTAAAAATAATCAATACGTGTAATAAGTACATTTTTAACCGTTACGTTATAATCACACTAACAACCACCAAAATAATGCGTGGAATTTGAAGTCTTCTAAAATATCTTGTTTGCATCCATAAAATTCTGATGTAAAATACAAAATACGCTAATGCATAAAAATTTGCATTCTTTGGTCACCGAACGCATGATCTCGTGTGTACGGCGCGAGCGAGGAAGCCCGTTAAACTGGCGTTCCGTCGTTCTGTGTGTATTATGTCAGCTTTACGAGTGTCAAATAAAGCTGAGTGTTTGTTTATATATTTATTATAATACATTATGTTCGTCGTTTTGAGTTAACCTTGACACCGTTTCACGAGTTTATATATTATTCAAATTGAAATGAAGACATTACCAACTGTGTTGGATCGATGAAAAACTGTGTCAATAATGTATACATAACCTATGAAATACATTCATTCACTATGTAAAAAGTTAAATTTTCTTATTTATTGACTCATCATTTTTTCAATCAAATTTATTTTACGATACTTTAAATTGAAATCTTTTTACTGACCGCTAAACATCGGAGATTTTTTTGCAATTGAATAAATACATTAATGATTTTTTTAATGCTATACATTGCTATAATATGGCGAGAGATATTATAAATATTTTTTACACATTTTTTCTAATCAGAAACATAATTTCTTAAATTTCCGTTCTGAATAAATTTTCCAAGAACGACCAATTCTTATGTGAATTAAATCACCTTTGACCAAACTTCAATAGACATTATATGTGATATTTAATAGTTTGTAATACGTAATTTTATATTATATAAGATGACAATTTCTCGTATGTCGTTGTTAGATCCAAAATGTTACGGATCGATTTTTTTCATTCGTTACTTCAAAAAAAGCGTGGCACTATAAGCTGCATCTGCAGAGTGGAAGATACTCTCAGTATCGCCCTGGTGAAAGACTACCATTCGAAATTGAAACGTTGCTTGAAATAGCTGTTGACCGTGTTTGGTGACCAGATCTGAATAGCCAGGTATTTCCCCACCTTCCTCACCCCTTCTCCTTCCCCTCACAAATACCTTCAACCTCACAACATTCCCCAATTGCGGATGCCATAGTCTTTTTTTTTTATATATGAATCCCTCACAAGAGTCCCAACTGCTCCCAACCGTCTGGAGTCAGTGAGACTATGGCATTCCCAATTGGGGAATTTTGTGAGGCTGAAGGTATTGGGGAGGGGAAGGAGAAAGGGAAGAAGAAGGTTGGGAATACCTGTCTATTCAGATCTGGTCACCAAACACGGCTAAAAGCCATTTCAAGCAACGTTTCAATTCTGAATGGTGGTCTTTCACCAGGGCGATACTGAGAGTATCTTCCACTCTGGAACGTGCGCAAATATACTATATATTATTTTTAAATGAATTAATTGTGAAACAACGCAAATTAATTAAATAAAAATTACTTGGGCACGCCGGGATTTGAACCCTCGACCTTCGGATTCGTAGTCGAGAGCCTTACCCCTCGACCATGGAGGCCGTCAAACACTGGTTGGGAGCAGTTGGGACTCTTGTGCGGTAAAAAAAAACTTCTACGAAACAATCATTAATAACTTCAGAAGCAACATATTAAATTAATCTACAAAAAAGTAGTCTAAAGAAATTAACATCACACTCAAACATATTGTTAAAATGCATCTCTTATCAATTTTACCCACAAATCAGTTACGTTATGTTAAACTCATATTATTTACAGCAAACGAATTAATTAGTTCAAATTCGTTAATTGTAACGTTAAAAGAAATTACGACCAATGCATGCGTATTGCATACCACTTTAAGTTATTAAAAACTTGTTTTATAAAACCAAAATCGACACCTTTTTAATTTCATATTTTCATTTGAGATTCATGAATATTATCTTTTATAAACATTACAATGAGGCTAATAAGCTTCGATAAGTTATTAATTTTTTTTTTTAATTATCTTTATGATTGAATTAGAATCAATTTTTGCTTTCAAAGCTTAGCTTTCATTAAAAATTAGTCAGCGGCCAACTCTTTGAAATGCACTCACTGTAATAAATTTATACGAGAGCTTGCCTAGAAAAATGCCACCGCAAAACTTCACTGTTTTATGGCGGCAGAGTGTGGCTACGCTTTGGTAGTTTATTTGTTAATAGTTCAGCAAACACGGCTATTTGCACGGCATTTCATTACGGTTTTGAGAATTTTTTATGCGTTCCCAGTACTTGGTTGTTTGACTGAATTTTTTATTTGTCTTGCCATAATAAACTTCATACGGGAATTGTGGTGTCAAAGTTTGATGAATCGCTCTGTATTTCATTATAGATAAATAATTTGTTATTAATTTGTCGTCGAACATGTATGATTATTGTATTATCAATCGTTAAGGGAATTTTTTTTAATACTGTTAGTCTATTTGTTTTATTATTTTATTTATTTTAATTACTTACATAATCTTATAAGTATTTATAAGCAGAATAAAAAGTCTGGTGAAATCTGAAGCGGTAGAATGTAAGTATCGAACGGTGAGCTCTAGCTTTATGAAATTTATACAACTTTTTTATTTCTAAACTTTCCCGCTTCTTTGTAACAACTTCGTATTCCTTATTCAAAGATATTTGAGAGATTTAAAAAATATCAAGTCATTAAGCGGGTTGTACGTCAACGCAATGCGAACAACATTAGTAGTAATATAATACTTTGGGTTTTTCCGTATTACACAATACTTTATCCGGATGATATCCGCATGTGTCTTAATAGATGTGGGTTTCGTGGATAGTTTCTTTCACTGTGCCCACAGTCCACACTGCCCACGACTTTTAAGTGCCGACAGGCTATTTTTCACTCGCTAAATTTTTGGGGTCAAAATTCGAGCAGCGCAACAATACCAACACGTGTATCCGAATCATAACAACCTGAACAACCAGTAGATATGGTACTCTGAAAGGTCCTGTGTAGCCTCTCCCTCTTTCTTACAAAAGAAGCATGTACCGGAAAGAGAGGTTGTAACAAACCAATTTCTACGTGTTGTTCATGGACAACTCTACATTTTTCTTATAAATGGCGAAGCCATCAGTGAAATCACTATTTCGATTAATCTTTACTACGTGTCGGTTTACATTATGTAAATAAAAAAAATGCTTTGGATAAATTGAAGCTTTTCCTATAGTTTCGTTTGATTGGAATTAAAATAAGTTCGTTATAAATTATAAGCGTAAACTACTAAATAGCGTATTTTTTGTTTAGAAAATTATGAACGCATATTAGAAACAGTTTAAAGAAATGCTGGTTTTCAGCTAAGATTATTTGTGACAGTTTCCCTTGATCAACTTTTTTTTTCTTACAACATTATTCACAAAATAAATTGAAACCGCTTTTTGCACTTACCAACCATTTCTAGAATCCGCTTGCCAAGTGATTTTTATGCCTATTACTATATTCGTGCTAACATAAGACCCATAGCTTGTAGTAATATGTTTGGCTTGATTTTGGCATTAGACTAGATAATTTAGAAGGATCAGAAACAAATAAAACGAAGCTGTAATTCATAGTAATATTTTTAATAATCAACTTAATTTGTCTTACAGTCCCATATTAGATATGTTTCTAGTTAATTCAAAATTTTCCACTTCTCCTTAATCTCTCCTCTGACGTTCTGGCTCTTTCTTTTTTTTTTGTTTTGTCCCATTCTGTTACATGTAAGCATTTCTCTGTCTCATTGTTTTTCTCGTTCTATGTATTATTGTATAGTTTT
Source organism: Halesus radiatus (assembly GCA_022606495.2). Classification (NCBI taxonomy): domain Eukaryota; kingdom Metazoa; phylum Arthropoda; class Insecta; order Trichoptera; family Limnephilidae; genus Halesus; species Halesus radiatus. The sequence continues at coordinate 12,241 of JAHDVE020009504.1, read as the reverse complement.
AAGTTTTACCCTGATGAAGCTTGAGATAAGCGAAACCGGTTCTTGATAAATTAAAAATAAATCGGTGGTTTAAAACAAAGTGTTTGTTTTCTTTAATAAATATGTCAAACTCACAACTACGCTGTTTTAATCAACTCCCTTCGGTTTTTAATAGCGGCGAACAGGTCGTCCTTATTTTTTTCTGGATACTAGTTTCGCCACAATGTTTCGGGACGGGAATGACAGGAAGCTGCTACTCGTATTCCATATTGAAAATGTTGGCGTGGATTGGCTCTAGTAATCGATGTACTCCTCTTTAACGAATTGTCCGACGTTAGGTGCAATCTTCGTGAGACTGGGTGTAAGGTACTCGTCTTTATTTTCGATGAGACCGAGGATTTCAATGTTATTACGAGCAGCTGTTGTTCTCTTTCATTCTTTATTTTTATCTAAATCTGATTACTTCGACTTCAGGCCTATTCATTCTTTTAGTTTTTCTTTTAATACCAGAATTTTGTTGGTGAAGTCTTCGATGGTTCTGTTATTATGAACGATTGTCTGCTTAAAGGAACCAGTATTGAGTGCAGCTAGAAGCACATCCATGACTCCCTGTTCTCCTCAGATACCTTCTTGAAATTTGCGGAGGTAATTTTTGTACAACTTAGATGCCCTTAAATTTTACAACTTGTGCATCTCATATAGTCAACAGTTTGTGCTGACTTTTTGCACTGATTACAAGTGGAACTCATTATGGGTAGATTGCTGGTAACAATAGATTTCTAGTCTATGATATTTATAACTTCCGAAATTAATTTCTACGTTGTTCGATCACTTAATCCGCGAAATTCAATATTCAGTATTACTACTAGAGTAGTAGGTTTCACACGATATAACACTTAGAAGTACAGATATTAGATATTAGATATATTTATTCTTAAATTTAATTATGAAAACAAAAACTTTGGCAACTCATCTCACTAGGACAATCCTGTGTTGAGATGAGCGGCAACACAATTTAATAATAATCAGTAAATAGTAATAAGTAAATAATAATACATGAATAAAAATTAGTAAACATTAATAAAGATTGTGTTTGGAAGTTTTATTTACTATGTACTTTTGCTATTTTTGATTTATTAAATTCGCTACCGGTTTCGACACAACCGTGTCATTGACTAGCGTTCTTAAAACTCTAAGTTTTAAGTTCTAAGTTTTAAGAACGCTAGTGAATGACACGGTTATATCTAACTGGTAGGGAATTTAATAAATCAAAAATAGCAAAAGTACATAGTAAATAAAACATCCAAACAAAATGTCTATAAATTGCTATATAGTCAATGCCGAAGAAATACAAGAAACATTATTAAGTAACTAAAAGTAAATAAATAATAAAAATTAGATGATAATAATTAAATAATAATAAGTAAATAATAATCGGTAAATAGTAATAAGCATATAATAATACATTTCAAATACAAAGTAAATAGTAATAAGTAAGTAATAACAAGTAAATACTAATAAGTAAGTAATAAGAAGTAAATGGTAATAAGTAAGTAATAAGAAGTAAATACTAATAAGTAACTAAAAATAAGTAAATAGTAATAAGTAAGTAATAATAAGTAAAGAATAATGACAATATCGAGCATACATAAAGTTTTAAACACTTTTTATTACAATGTATTCTCTTTGTTGATGAGCAATTCTCAATATGCATTTTTAAACACGTTATGAAATTATCAGTAGTTGTATTAACATCACTTTTATATAAAACTGTACTCCAGGTTTCTTCTTTCAGTTTAATACCTTCTTTTTTGTGTTTTACTTGATAACATATAACTTTTTTTATTTTCTCTGGTTCCACATTGACCCGTATCTCCCTCATAACTCTAATTATAGTATCACGGGGTTCTTCTCTTGACTGGGCTTCAACGCCGGCAAACTCCATCCAGTTGTAGCTAATGTTAGCCTGTTCAAGCTCAGCCAGTCGAGTTTCCATATGACAAAGTTTTATTTCTGTATTTATATTAGCTTCTTCTAAAATCTGTACCTTTTTTAAATATATATATATATTTAAATGTGCTAATAACTTCTGACATTAGATTATAATGATGTAACACCAGTAATTGTTATTATTGTCATGCTTTAGAAATATTTTATTTTTAATGGTAACTGTAAAAAAATAGATAAATTACATATTTTTAAATAGTGTTATCTGGTGTTTGTATCGGTGCCATTACGGAAAAATTGATCAGGCCCCCTAGCACAGAATGTTGATAAAGTACTTATCGATAATAATAATAATAATAATACTTGGACGATTTATATAGCGCCGTGTTTGTGAAAAATCTCCTCAAGGGCGCTGTACAAATACTACTTATTATGTAATGGTTAATCTTATTATGTACATATACAGAAAACATACTTACCTGGTAGGGTACTCCAGATTAAAACTTAATTAAATTACAATGTTTTGGGCTGAGATGGTATGACTTGACTAATGATGGCTGCACGCACAGGACATATATGTCACATGACACGTAATGTCGATAACTTGTCAACGTTCCCGAACACGACTGCATGTCGCTAACAAACGAAAAACAGTTCACATCGACTAAACATGCTTATTTTTACTAGCGTGAACTCTTGTTTGTTCGTTGGCGATCTGCAGTCTTGCTCAACACAAGTTACCGACATATCGATGTTCTGTGCTAGGGGTCCAGAACCCCTATAAACAACCAATAGGTTATGGCCTAACTGCTGAGGGGTCTGTTGTGACCTCGATATAGATTACATGGTTCATATAAGAGGAAGGGTGAGAAGTAGTTACAACGGAGCTATCGGCGGTAAAGACAACATAATATAAATAAGTAGGTAGCTATTGCCCAATATGAAACCAGCGAAGATACTGGGTGAGCTTGATTGGTGACAGGCGGGAAAGCAGAGAAAATGCCGATCGCTGGTTGATGGATGTATTAACAAAGCAGTCATGCGCCATCTAATCGCATTTCGTGGTCACGCTCAAAATTACTCTCGGAATCTTCCGACCCGATACTCTCTACTCTGATGGCCGTTTCGTGTTGTGTTTTTTTGTGATCTAATCAGTCTCTAGACGTTTAGTTTTGTACATTAATATTGGTGTAATTGTTGATAGTTTAAGATATAGAAATATAATGGACCTTGTCAATTATTTTTATAGACCTCTCACAGTGAAACAATAATGGTGTTTTTAAAATAAATGTATTCGATTGATATCATCATTAAAAGTAAAAAGTTACTACATTTCTTATGTAGGTACTAACAATGATCTATGACTAAAGGTAGGCTGTACGTAGTTATTCGAATTCGGGTATGAATTTATTGCGCATTGAATATTTCAAAATGACTTTTTATTATCATACTAAAAAGTGTAAATTTGTCATTCTAGAAAGAATTTATCAATGTAGATTGTAGAACGATTATCACATAAAAAATATTCATTAATTTTTGAAAAGAAATATCTTCGATTGAAAAATAATTAATAAGAAGTACTTCAAAATGTGGTTGCCAAATTCAGAATAATTATCATTACTTAAACGCTTTAGGTGTTCCTTAACTCCGGTATTAAATTATTTATAATTTGTCTATTCTTACATTATAATTTTTTTACATTTATTATTTTTTAGTATACACAGATACGCTTTCGAAACATGTTGATATTTGTATATTGAAAACAGTGGTGTAAAAGTACTTCTTATTAATTTGTGAAAAATAAATATTTACCTTAATTGTGCGTTTTACTTAAGACAGCCACAGCTTTTCAGCCTTTTCGGACTGCACGCCACTGGCTGCCAGTAATATAGACTCTAGACAAACTACGTTATAATATAATCAAATTACGTATTTGTACAAAGGAATCTATCATACTCGATAAATTAGTTTTATTGCAGTATAAAATATTAACGGCCTAGCTACCTATGCGTAGGCCGAAACGTTTAAGCTATACCACTTTTTATTGGCGCGAATATTATATTACTAATGTTGCCATTATTGCATAAAAAGAAAGTGACCTCGGATGTTTTAAACGTATATTTTGCCAAAATGCTGTTTATGGATTTATTGTTTATGTGGGAGGAGATTGGAGAGGCGATATTCCGGTACGTCTTTTCATAGCGAGCAATCTTAACAAAACCGCTTTTCATATACTGTGCATACGTACTGTTCTCCATGATGTTGCATTATACTATTCCAAATTTCTATCATGTGTTATTCGAGTTCCGCTATCAACCGAATACGTAAAAGATACTCTCAGTATCGCCGTGGTAAAATATCACTTTTCAGAATCTTAACGTAGCTAGAAATGAATTTACCTATGTTTAGCTACTAGATCTGAATAACCCTACTCTTCCCCGTCTCCTTTTACCTTCCACTTTCTTCAGCTTCGCAACCTGCTTATAAGGATTTCCTTGTTCCTCAGTTATACAAAATATATTTTTTTAATACAATATATCTCCACTGAATAATTCTTATTTCATACTCTCACCAAACCTCTTCTCCTTCCCCCAAGCTATTTTCCTGCTGCGGCACAATTATTCCCAATTGGGGGCTACTATTGATCCAGTGACTCCAGACTCTTGGAACTCTAGCTCTCTCTCTGCTTTATAGCAGTGTGAAAAAAAAATCTAGAACGATAACACGTTCAAATTTGAACAAAATGACTAAGAGGTATTTTACATAAACCACCATCATATATCATGCACTCATATTATATTATTCACTTGTATATTATTTAGGATGTACATCAGACTATAACTATTTAAAAAAAAATTTATTGTATTATCTGAAACTTAAAAATTTTTCCCTTTTTAACTTCTCTGTGTCATGCACTATATATACTATTCATCATGTTCTTTTTTTGTTAACTCAAAGCCTTTTTTTCCTTTCTGACACACAAAACAAAAAAAAAAATTGATCTATGTAAAAGTTCAACAGAGCATGTGGAAAAAAAAAGAATAATTTCTTCAAACGATTGGTATTCACTTTGTGGCGTCATTATTAATTAATTAATTTTAAAAATATACTTTGTATTCACCACTTTCTTAGTTTGCACAGATATCTATCTATATGTTTCGAAAGCAATGCTTTCTTCATATATTTCCGATAAAGTGATGAATACAAAATGTATTTTTCAATTAATTTATTTATTAATAAATATAATTTGTTCAAACGATTTGTTTTCACTTTGTGGCGTCATTATTAATAAGTGAATTAAATAAATATACTTAGTATTCACCACTTTATAAATACATTGATTCGAAACATGTATATTTATAAAGTGGTGAATACTAAGTATATTTTTAAATTCATTTATTATAAATAAATAAACTAAATAATAGCGTACTGTCGTGCATAATATGTATATATCGATGAAACATTGTTAACAACCTATTGACCGCGCAAAATTTTGACAGTGACTCATTCTCACATCTTCAGAGATGATGGCACGACCGTGGAAACTACTTGAGCTGATGCCGTGCCCTACAGATCACGGGAGACAAAACAACGGAGAGTCGCAGCCACCGTAGTATATATATAGCACGTGTAGTGTGGCCAATGTAGATAGCCAATGTAGTGATTCCAGTGTGCAGGTCGACCTGGCCGCAGGCACCCGTCATAAGTCGATTAAAGCAGTGAATTGTATCATCGATAAAAAGCAATTTCACCCGGTCCCCGCGGGCAGCGCGAGATCACGCCGTCCGGCCGCACACCGACACACTCAAGGATGTTCGCAGTCGAGAAAGTCGCGAAAGCGAAAGTTTATCGGCGCACTATTACGTATGTAATTATTACCTGTACAAGGGTCCCTCTGCACACCGTACATGTACTACATACAGCGCGGTACATATAAGAATACGATCGCACTCCCGCATCTACACTGTTACAAGTCAAAAATCGGGTGTGCATTGATAGTATCATTGTTCGGTATGCAATACCGCGTAAACGACATGAAAACGAATTGTTTAGGAGAAAGGAGAAAAACAACAATACATACGCGGCGCTATTGCTCTTGAAAATCCCATACCTACACGGGGTTACATGTTGTCTAACGTATAAAAGTATAACTAACGGGGAAAATGGAATTCAAATATTACTTTTAGAAATATGGTATTGCATGCCGAACGACGGTAAACATTTGATGGGCTCTAGCAAATATGTCGAATCTCAATATAACTTGGTTACTTATTACAATAAACAAAATTAATTTAAAAAAACATCACATTTGATGATGATTAATTCAGTGATCAATCAGTTCCATTTACAATTTTTGATATTTGAAAGGTTCACGAGTTTCAGCTTTTGATCAAATTGTAATCAGCATAACAGTCGTGTTGTCATGCTTGTCAGCTGATCACAATTCGATCAAAAGTTGAAACCGGCCGAGAATCGTCGTTTAACGGGGACCGTTCAAATGTCAAAATTTCAATACAGCGTTGATCGTCTTGAGATGGCCATCAAATGTGATGGAGTTCGAAACACCTCTGCGTCTTTTTGCTGTTACAATTCTGCTCAAATATCAAAGTGCACAGTAGTTATTTAGAGCTCTAAACACTCGATGTTTTTTTTTCTGTGTAATAACTCTTAAAATCATAGTCGATTTACTCAAAAATGAAAGTATCGGTAATAAAAATTAAAACATTTGATGAGTTTCATTATAAGTACCTGTATAGAAATAATCAGTGGCGTGCATTGCTCTACGACCAAAGATAGGCCGTGTGTCACTTTTCAAGTTCGGGTATAAATAGTCCATTAAATATTTGAAAGTGGCTATTTTATTATCATCTTCGGCTGATTGTTATGGCCAGCTGAATAAATGAACTCACTAGTTCCTTACTAAATTCATGAAAAAATACTTTTTTTTAAGAAAGATGTAGTATTTTTTTAATTTTCTCGAATTTTTTTTAATGGTTCATTTTTTGAGGGTAGGCACAGCTTTTCAGCTTTTATGGACTGCACGCCACTGGAAATAATCTTAATAGGTCTCTGTAAGTGGCTTCATCACAATTTGATCATGCCTTCCGAAGGCGATACAACTGTCACGCGTAATAATAATTACCCAACATACCTTTTTTTATATATAACGCTTTGTTTTAAATGAATAATAACAGTTATTATAAAAAAAATTGAACTTTAAAATAAAATGGATTTATACAACTTAAACACAATAAAAAAATACGTATAGTTCTTACTTATTAATGAAATCTCATACATATATTCATAAAAATCTTGAATCATTTTTATTCATTACATTGTGCATAGTAAAAATGCATTGCCTTAGTCCAACCTCTTATTTTGATATATTTTGACTTAGGGCACTGTAGATGCGGATGTGTGATGTATTATTACGCCGTAGTACGTGACTACATGTAGCTAGATACAATCTGTATCTACTTTACTACGCGTAATAACCGGTTCGCGTGCGCACAGAGTAATCGATCCCAAATTATTTAAGGTTCTAATATCCACTATTTGCAACAAACCAAAAAGAAAGTATTCACTACTTGGAGTACTTTCCCATCCGATCAATTACGGAAGTATTTTCGTGATGATCAGATTATTCCGAAGTTTTTTACACAGATTTGCGTGGTAATTTTTTTGTTGGTCATCTTGTACGGTTGCGTTGTGTTTTGCCGGAACTGTTTTTTATGCGATTACCACACAACGTCTCAACTGAACAGAGCCCCAGTGAGGCTGAAAGGAATGGGGAGAAGAAGAAGATGGGGACGAGAAAGGTTTGGTTGGACTTACAATTTATAAAACACTAAAAGTCATTTCAAGCAATGTTTCGTCTCCGAATGATAGTATTTCACGGGGGTGATACTAAAGTATCTACCACTATCGAAAACTTAACACTTAACAGAGTTGATAATGTCTACTCTCATAAGGTGAGTGCTTATTTATTAAAACCAGCATTAAGGACCAACACTCAAAAAATGGCAATAAACATCACTTTGCAGACTAACTCAAGAAATTCTATAAATGATTATCTGTTAATTATTTACGGGAGGAAGGTAAACTGTATCTTTAAATCTATGAAATACATCCCAAAACATATGAAAATAGGTGCAGTTTGAAAAACAGTGACGGCCTCCATGGTCGAGGGGTAAGGCTCTCGACTACGAATCCGAAGGTCGCGGGTTCAAATCCCGCCGTGCTCAAGTAAATTTTATTTAATTAATTTGTGCTGTTCCACAATTAATTAATTTAAAATAATATGTAGTATATTTGCGCACGTTCCAGAGTGGAAGTTACTCTCAGTATCGCCCTGGTGAAAGACCACCATTCAGAATTGAAATGTTACTTGAAATGGCTTTTAGCCGTGTTTGGTGACCAGATCTGAATAGCCAGGTATTTCCCCACCTTCCTCTTCCCTTTCTCCTTTCCCTCCTCGATACCTTCAGCCACACAACATTCCCCAATTGGGGATGCCATAGTCTCACTGGCTTCAGACGGTTGGGAGCAGTTGGGACTCTTGTGGGGTATTCATATAAAAAAAAAACAATTTTGAACGTATTTTTCAATATGCTATGTACATATTTCATAAAGAATTTAAATTACACACTTTCTTCAAAATATTGTTATTCACTTTGTGGCGTCATTATTAATAAATGAATTAAAAATTACTTTGTACTCACCTCTTTATTAATATACACATATCAACTTGTTTCGAAAGCGGTTCTTTCCTCATCGGCAATATATAGAATACGTATTAATTATTATATAATCAAGAATATATACAATATGTATTCTACATATATATATTATTAAAATGATCAATACTCGTACAAAGTAATTTTTTATTAATTTATTAATAAAAGATTACAGTTTGAGGAATATTATCTTTTGAAACCTTACACATTTTCCTAATTACCCGCACAGAATTTACATATTTCGTCTTTGGGTGCTTACCGTTAACTTATTTTTATTTATTAAATTTGTTTTGTTATGTTTCGTAATGATTGGATTTGTAGAACCTTTTTTACTAAAATCTGTATAAATACTTTTTCTTTGGCGGTCTTGTACTGCGCATCATTTTCATTCGAGAACTAAACATTCAATTTTAATCAAAGTCATACCGTAATATATAAAATAAATTTTGACTCTTTCAAGTGCCATTATATTTTTGAAATACATTTTTTTACAGAAGTTGAAGACACTTTTAATTATTATTTTTATAAACAATAATTATTAGCCTGAAAAACTCATCCAAATTGAAAAAACCTTCCGAGAAAAGATAAATGTCGCCGACAGGACTCGAACCTGCACCCTTCTGATTGCCGGTCAGATGCTCTACTGTTGAGCTACGTCGGTTTATCGCAAACCCGCCAAGTTAATCAATATATACTAGTGTTTCATTCAATAATTACTGTTTTTATTATATTTCACCTGTAAACAAACCAACTTTATTAGTATGAGAAAGGCTTGTAACGGCTAAATCCCTTGTTACCCTTTGCGCTATGCACAAAAATCTTCTCTTAAAAACTTTAGTTTATCAATTAATAAAAAAAAACACTTTTAATTGGTCATCCTGCACGATGACTCGTCTTTTACGCCGAGTTTTACCGGAACTGTTTTCGAAAACTTGACATTCAACGTGGGTGAATGTGAATGTTCTTGCACTTTCAAGTGCGACTGATTTATCGGCGCCAATCGGGAGGGTAATCTTTCAATGAAAGTATTTAGTGAAATATAAATCGCTTTGTTTATTTTTTAAATGTAGCTGGCGTCTATTGTGAGAAACGTTTTATTAGATCGGACAATGAACGGGTCTAATATTGTTTTTTTTTTTTTTTAATATCTATTAAATATTTTTTTAAATTGAAACAATAGGCTGTAAAATCAAATCTGAAATCTTACCGGCAAATAATTTACCGATGCTTTCAAATAAAAAAATTATCTCACGTAGTATTTCAATTTGCGCTGTACTTCGTGCTTCTTTTTGTATTTTAATTGGAAATGCCTTTACAATTATTCTTGTTTAAAACTGAAAATCACATAACGACAACAAACATATTGTTTTTAAATAACATTTACATATCGTGTTTAATTAATTAATTAATACTTCATATAATCACTTCCTCGGGCTTCCCCAACTTCTTCTACAATTAAATTCAGCTTCATATATAATAATAATAATACTAGGATGACTTGTATAGCGCCGTTTTTGTGAAAAATCACCTCAAGGGCGCTGTTCAAATACTACTTGCTATATATTCTCCTTATACACCTTTCTTCGTTAATTCTCTTCGCATGAGTTTTACCACACTTACGCCTCAAAAATCTCATTTCTTCAGTATTCACTTTACATTCATCCTTCCTCTGCCAGTTCCATGCCTTTCTGCCGCCATACATCAGGGTTGGTATCAGCCAGTGGCGTGCATTGCTCTATGACCAACATCTGTGTTACAAGTGATTTGTACGATTTAATAACTATTAGCTTATAACCACGATTATTTCCGTTAAGCTCTTAAATTGAAATAGTAAAACATATTAGTTTTTTAAATACTATAAAAGACTAGAGAATATGAATTTTACATTTATTTGAGATTAACTAAATCTCATATCAGGATGGGTCAATCAAAAAGATAAACTGACCTTGCAGTAATCGAGTAATCTTGTAATTATTATAAAAACGTAATATCTAAATAACTGGAAGCCAAGTCAATAATGTGACTATTTAAAAGAAAAATGGGGTAAACAATAAGTTACATTAAACTAATTTAATGGAGTTTCACCAAATCGTCGCGTGTGAAGTCGCTGTCCCAAACCGCTTGTTCTGTCATCACTGCAGCTACTCGTACTATTTTTATTTATTCTTAAATTTAATTATGAAAACAAAAACATTAGCCACTCATCTCACTAGGACAATCCTGTGTTGAGATGGGCGGCTTTACAGTGTAATAATAATCATTAAATAATAGTACGAGTACATGATAAAAATTAGTAAATATTAATAAGTAAATAATAGTAAATAAATAATAAGAATTAAATATTAATAATTAAATAATAATAATAAGTAAATAATTATCAGTAAATAGTAATAAGTACATAATAATAAAAATAGATAAATAATAATAAGTAAATAAAATTATGTAAATAGTAATAAGTACATAATAATAAAAACAAAAATAGGTAAATAATTTATTTTGTTTTATTTATTTATTCATTAACGCCCCAAAGGGCTTTTACATATTTTAACAATAAAATGATTATGTGTACAGAACTTTAAAAAAAATAACATGATGCATAGTTGGTATATAAGTATAACATATTTATAATATATATGTATGTTAAGTGCATGCCACAGAGAAGTTACAAAAGGAAAGGTTTTTAATTTGTAGATACTACTTTTTTTTAATAAAAATAATAATAGCCTGATCTACATGATACATAATACACAAGTGCATAATATAATACTCTTATGATATGAGTGCATGACATTGTGAAAAAAATAATACGTAAATAAAATTACTTAAATAATAATACGTAGGTAAAAAAAAAAAATTATAAGTAAATAGTAATAAGAAGTAAATAGTAATAAGTAAGTAATAATAAGTAAATAGTAATGATAATATCGATAAAGTTTCAACATTGATTACAACATAAGGGATAACATGGATAAAGCAAAATCGCCACTCTCAGCTAAGATAGACTTTATTACCATTTTTTTAAATAAATTTAGCGTATTTATAGTTTTTATATATTTGTATATCTTTACAATAAAAACTCCTTTGTCCAAATGATGTTCCGTTATTTTCCGGCTGATACATTAGATGAGAACCTATTCTAGTATTGCGCACTTGTTGTGACCGTATCAATACAAGAGACAAGACAGTATCAATATTGTTAAAAAAATTACAGAAAGCCTGTATTATGTACAATTGCCTTACTGTCATAATTTTACTTTCACTATATAATAAGTGTGATGAATATAAAAACATTTCTGGTACATTATTTTTAAATTTAATTGTTGAGCAACATTTAAGGTCTCTAGGGTAATATTGTAACATGAATCCGAACATACAACATTGTATGAAAAGAGAGATTGAACAAGAGCATAATATATAGTTTTTAGTGTAACTTTGTCCAACATATTTCTTAGAGTCTTGAAGATATAGGCTAGTTTTCATATTTTGTTTGTTAATACAGCAATATGATCGTTCCATTTTAAATATTTATCAATAATTAAGCCAAGATATTTGATATTGTCTACTCTTTCCAAAGATTG